>APFE031366713.1:97396-155348 GCA_000404065.3 Pinus taeda
CTTGGTCTAGTATAGAGTTAGGTTAGCGTTAGGTAAAGTGTGTTTCTTTACCGTTGTACATTTTGTAACTTACAATCGGACGGTCACGATATGTAGTGATCCGATGGTTCATTCTCTCCTCGGTATTACCGACACTTGATCCGTGGCTTGACACCCGATTGGTCCATGAATTCTATTTAAAGCGCATGGAGGGTCATTTGTAGGTTAACCGTGCATGAGAGAAGCTTATGTAAATTTTCATTCTTTTATTAATAAATTGCCTGTAGTAGCCACGTTGGCGCAGGCCGTGGACTGTTTCCCTCTCTGAGGGTTTTAACCACGTCAAAATACTGGTGTATTGATCTGTGATCTGTTTGTGAGCGGTGTCCTTTTGGTGTTCTATCTGAGGAACTTACCCTGTAAATTCCTACAAGAGGCACAAAGGAGGTTGCAGTAGTGCAGGAAGGCACATAAATGTTTGCAGCAGTGCGAGAGGCATAGAGTTATTTCCGCAGCGCAGAGACAACAGAGGTTACACAGGATAGCAGCAGAGGGAGCTTCAGCATCAGGAGGGCTTCTAGCCTGAAAAGGATGTTAGTAGTTGGGTAGATCAGTTACCATTGTCTCAGTCACTAAGTTGCAGTGCAGCAGTAGCAGTGGTAGTGCTATGGGTAGTGTTGTCGTACAAAGTCTCTAGGCACCACGACAACGGTTCAGATCGGGGGTTGTCACCCTGATCCCCAATCTCTCAGTTTAAGCTGTCTCCCTACAACAGGCTAAGGGGGGTAGACCCTATGGAAAAATGGAATGAAGAAGAACTAGTTGGAACCAACCAATTCGAGAAACACAAAGAGGCGATCAAGTACTTGATTAAGATTTAGCAAGACTTAGGATTTGATTAAATTTTAAACGATTGATATCAGTGCCTTATGCAGTCAATGATCTTACTGGCGAAATGAAGACCAAGTAATTGATTAACAACTGCTACTTAGATGAATGACTATCTTATATGAAATGCAGATCCTAAAACTAATGTGAGATGCAAGAATCTTGGTTAATTTTAGTTAAATGCTTATTTAAATGTGAATCCTTCAATCCTTTCTATATTGAGCCTGATTTCGTAGTAATTGGAAAAGAGAAGATAAGGAGAAGCACACTAAGTTGTGATTAACGATACCTCTCCTGAACTTCTAACATACCCGGTGCCTCCGCCGCTACAGAGAGTTGTGGCTCTGACGACTGCAAGGTCACCGTTTTAAGTACTATTAAAACAGGCTTCTCAAGCAAATATTGATGGATACCTATCTCTCTATCGACCAAGCTTATGCTTGGAAGTAAATTTTATCATGCAAAGCTAACTTATATGCAAATGCACCAAAAGATGAGATAAAGTTAGACTCGAGAAAGGGAAAACACTTGTGTCGCAACAACTCCAAATGAAATGTTCGCTTTATGGATGAAGACTTAAATAATAAACCCCTAAAGATATTACAATTAAAACACAAGCTTATTTCCAATTTTTCTGATACAATTATAGCTCAAAGAGAACAAAAAAACTTTGCAATTTAATATCAATGTCAACAGATGTTCAAAAAATACTCAGCTTAGGAAACAACGATATGCAATCTATTATAATTCCACGACAAAATTCTTTAACAATTGCTTGAAAATATTTGCAAATTGTATAACGTAACGAGCATTAAATAATTCAACAATGAAAATAGATTTCAATAGATGCAAGATATTCTAGCAGTTAAATTTCTAAAGATCCAAATACTTTAAAACACCATGAAGCTTAAATGTTAATTAATTTCGATCCTAGAATTAAAAGATTTATGCTTAGTGACCCAAATCTAGGAAAATTTTCCTATAGTTAATCTTTGGATAAAAAAAAATTCAAGCTTGTTTAACTATAGAGAAATGAAAAATGCTTAATACCACAAAATTTCTCTTTTAGATTTTATCCTTAGCACAAAAAGACACCAAGAAGGAATTTTAAAAAAATTGACAAATTTGATTAGTCCTTAGGAATACTTTTTCCATGTGCTAAGTTTTATGAAACAAGACTAATGTGCTAAATGATTAATCAAGACTTTTTAAATGTAATCAAAGTAAATCAAAAGATTTAATAATTTAAAAAAAAATTAATGGGCCAGGGGCCACATAAAAAATAAAAAATAAAAAATCTTCTAATGCTAAAAATTTACTTTAAATTTCTAGATGGTCTTGAAGTCACAATAAAAATGAAGCCCTTTCTTTGTTTTCTGTTTAATTTTTTAGGGTTTTTAGATATTTATATTTTTAAGATTTTTTTGAATTTCAATACAAAAAATCAAAGTCAAAATAAAACAAGAAAAAATAAAATCAAAATGAAACAAATTAAAACAAAACCAAAATCGAACCTTGATTTTTTTTTTTTTTTAATTAAAACGAATCAAAATAAATAACAAGAAAAACAAATTGAAAACGCACTAAACTAAATCAAAAAATCAAATTAAACAAAAGTGTGCATACATTAACCCTAACCAACACAATCGAATAAATAAAAAGGGAAAATGTGAAGGTTTGAGTGTTTGTAGTTGTATGCAGGTGGAGCTTGACAGCGGCAAAAAGAGAACTCGACAGCGGAAGAAGGATTGAGGTATGGAGCTGCGTGAGGGTTGAAGGGAATGATGGCAGCAAAGGATGGGGGAGCATACAAGTTTAGCAACGATGAAATGAGGACAGAGCGAGGAGGTTGTGGGTTAAGGAGATGCCGAAATGCGAAGGAGGGCAGTATAAGAATGAGAAACGAATGAGGCTGCGGGCTGAGCATGGACTGGGCAATGGATCTTTTGAATTTTTTTGAAGAAGCTACGGGTTATATGTTGCGTTTGCAGGTTAAAGATGTAGTGTAATGGAGTAAGGACAGATTTCGAGGGTTTGAGCAGATGGAGCTGCGATCTGGATAGCCATCGGCAGAGAAGAGATCGAACAACAAAGAGAAGAACGTAGGAAGCAAAGCTTTCCCTAAAATTTCGAAATTTCTGCAACAAAATCGCAAATAGAAACCCCAGGAAGCAGACAAAAAAAAAGGTGGCCCGATAAAACCCAGAAATTTCCAGATTATATTTCTGCTTAAAATTTACCAGTGAAACCCTTAAAAGTTCAAAATTTTTCCAGATTCAAAAAATTTAAGAAACCCTTGGACTTCAAAAATCTACATATACTTCCCGCAAAAATAATTTTGAGGCCAGATATTACCCTCCAGGGCCTAAACCTGGCTTTAAAATCAAACTTCACCTTCAGATCTGCAACCTGTACCTGAAAACACAAACACCCAGAACCCAGATATACAAAAATAAATGAAACCCGAGAAACCCAACGAAAAACCAAAAAATTTATAGATCTATGCACAGGCTAACAGATCTACTAAATCTCGCGAGTGTGAGTCCAACTCCACTCCCAGATCTAAGGCTCTTAAAAGCGAAATTTATCAATTTAGTACAAAAAAAATTAGAATTTTAAATTTAAAAGGAGGTGCTTCGCCCAAAACCCTTCATGCATCACCAATAAAAATCTTATGATAAACCCGAGATCAAATCAAGCTGGGCTCTTCAGAAAATACGAATCGGGAGTTGGCTGGTCCAATTGAAAACTTTCTTGAACGCCCGATGATCTAAAAAAATTAAGGACTTCCTGCAAAACTCATTCCAACCATTAACATAGAGCTAGAAACTGATAATAAAATTCTAGATAAATAGAGATACCTGCTATTACATTTAAAATTTAGATTATCGCTCAAACCCCAACGATTGAGCAAGATACCTGTACTCAAATCACTCTTCAGAAATCTATCATCAATGGATAAAAAGAAATCTATGCATGAAAATGACACATCTTACAGTATTTCCACGAAGAGTAACACCAGCAGAGGTTAACCCCAAATTCTTTCTTTATTGTTCATAAGAAGATTACAAGAGAGCTTTTCACTTAGCACACGACTTAGAGATCGGATGGATCAACTGCCAAATGGCCTCCTATTTAAAGATAAATTTTCCAACAGCTAGTTCGAGTGATCCTTGTCAAAGCAATTTCAACCGTAAATGAGAACTAAAATTTCTTTTAATCTCATTCGTCGAAATATTAAATTCTTGAGGAAATTCGAATTTTTCAATTAAATGCATTTTAATTAACTTCAAAATAAAAATTTTGAGTTAATTTCCTCAAAATTTTGACTTTGACTTAACCGCAGGAACTAAAGGTTTAAAATTTAGCAAAATAATTAATTTACCTTAGTCCCGGAACCCTTTAAAATTTGAATTTTAAGGACCAACAAATTTTTGTTTTGGAAAATTTAAATTTACCTAGGACCTAGAATTAAAATTTTTGGCTTAGGATTTTAATTAATTTTTGGCCAAAAAAATTTAATTAATTAACCTACGAGGTGATAAATTATTTTTCCAACCCTCAGGACACTTTACATCATAATTTTCATATCTTTTACATCATAAGGGGGAAAACCCATCTGAAATAGACCCTCACAGACTACCCATTTCTGCGACACAAATATAATCCAACAGACCAAGCGATTTGTAATAAAATAACATAACCAAATAGTTAGAATTATTCCCAAATCACTTTTACATAGACTTGATCTATAACACTAGGACTCGCCTAAGATTTCAGTGACAAGATACATTCCGACTCTGGGGTAAGACTGAAGGAAAACTCTGTTGACCATCCGAGAATGAATCAATGAGACAAAAAACCTCCCAGAATGTAGATCGTCACCAGAAAAGTAGGTTTACCTAGGCAATTAC
Organism: Pinus taeda; assembly: GCA_000404065.3. Classification (NCBI taxonomy): domain Eukaryota; kingdom Viridiplantae; phylum Streptophyta; class Pinopsida; order Pinales; family Pinaceae; genus Pinus; species Pinus taeda. The sequence goes on from APFE031366713.1 coordinate 102,178, forward strand.
AAACATGAAACAGATTTGCTGAGATTATTTACATCATATACATGCAGAATGAGTTTACATTATAACATGATTATCAGGCTAATGATGATAGTTGGACAACACAGACACATCGATCAGGCGCTATCCCTTTTGCGAAAAAAGGGGGTGTACTGCTATGGGTCGTTGACACGTAGTGGTCAACAGGTAGCATGATGAGAGAGGGTTGTAGTGCAGATGCAGTGTTGGGAGGAAGGACCAGCAACAACACAGATGCAGAGGGCGCTGCAGTATAGATGTAGCAGTGGTAGTGGTAGAGCCATGGGTAGCAGTACAGGAGGCAACAATGCAGAGGATGTTGGGCAACAAGGCCAAACATCAACACAGGTACCGATGCTGGATGATCAGGGTGATCTTCAGTGGTGGAGCATTACTAGAGCACATTCCTCGCTAAGAGGGAGTGTTGATTTGGGGTAGCATCGGATGTGCTCTAGCCATGAAAATTGGTGGAGAGGCTAAAACACATGAGATCTCCAAGACCCGCAAAATGGTTTGGGGAAATTCCACCCGGTTAGAGAGATATTAAAATAATTAATATTTTAAATGGGTTCCTAAGTCTAAACTTAGGAAAATAAAAATATTAATGGGTATTAATATAAAATTGGGTGAGAAGGTTCTAAATGACATGGATCAAGCCAAATCTAATCTTAGCTGTTGATTAAAGATTTAATCTCGTCCATTGAAGACTCAACTAAAAAGTATAAGAGGAGGCTTGAGAGTCAGTTGGAGATACACCAAGTTGATCAGTCAGTCAATTTTCTGGGGCGGGGTTTGCTAAGAGAAATTGAACCAGTGATCAGAGTTGCAGCGAGGGGCATTGAGTGCATAGCAAAGAGGCAGGGATAGTGCCGAAGGACTAGCACAGAGGCAGAGAAGGCTACGTAGAGCCAGCAGAAGCCACACAGAGGGCCAGAGGGATTGTGTAGAGGGCCAGAGAGCCTGCGCAGAGCATCAGAGGGTTGATGTAGAGGGTTCCATGCTGATGCAGAGGCCAGGAGGGCTCACGCAGAGCCTCAAAGAGGCATTGGAGAGAATTTTGTGGAGCAGACTTGCTGAATATCTACTTCCGAAGAGAGGTATTACTGCCAAATTAATTTCTCTGTCGAGTGAGCCAGTTTGGCACCCAATTGTACTCAAGAAAAATTGCTTAATAATAAAACCCTCAGAACTGCTGCACTCGTTTTCCCAAGTTGGGTTTTTCCGGGGACGATTGTCCAAAAATAACGGTGTCCCCTGTGTGTTTGTATATTCTTTTAGTTGATGATCTGTATATGGTTGAGACTGTACTTGTGTTTATTTTCAATATTTATATGGTTAAATGACTTGTTAAGTAATTAAGCAAGTAGATGAAATAAACCAAATAGTATAGGAAGAATTTCTAACAGGTTCGACTTAAAAATTTCAACACTTCTCACCTAAGAAATCGATTTCCTCAATCTCTCTGTGTGTATTTCCAAATGAACCCCAAGCCTCCATTTTATATTTTACTGTTGAGTCTTCAACGACCAAGATTAAGTCACTAATCAACGGCTAAGATTAAAACATGACTTGGTCCATCTTCTAGATCATTCTCACCCATATTTTGATTAATACCCATTAATATTTTAATTTCCCTAAGTTTAGACTTAGGAACTCCATTAAAAATATTAATTATTTTAATAAAATACAATCTAGGTGGAATTTCACCAAACGGTTTCTAGGTTCTTTAAAACTCATGTGCCTTAGCATCTCCACCAATTTTCAAGGCTAGAGCACTTCCAATGCTACCAAAAACTAACACTAAAGCTATAATCCAGTAGGGGAGTTCCCACAGGACTAGGGTTGAGGATTAAACCCCCAGTTAAGGTAAGGGAGTCAAAACCCTTCCTCCTTTCAAGTCGCCCAATAATCCATACCCAAGTGTGCCCTAAAAAAACAAGCATAATTGCATAATCAAAAAACATACCTTTAGTATTGGATGGCCCACCTTCAAACATACAATCTTGACAGATGGGCGAGGGTAGATGATAGTTGGCTCAAGTGGCGGAGATAAAGTAGCACATCAAAGCTAATAGGTGGTTGTCCAAGGCTGCTTGTACCAACTAAAGAAGAACACATAAGAGTAAATCTCCCCGAAGGGGGACCCCACTTTTGGTGGGCCACAGGCACCAACCTAGATGATCATGACCCTCCTCTGCATATGGGATTTGTTGTTGCTGCTTAGTCTCAATATCTATTTTTATTATGGCTTGTTGACCACCAGTTTTGGTTTTTTCTCTCTAAACTCTAGCGTTTGGCCATATGACTGTCTTTGTTTTGGACTTGTAAAGCCCCTAAGGCTTGGAATTTATATCTTTTGAAAGTCCTGTTGGCATATGCTAGTTGCTAGGTTTTTCTCATAACTGCTGCTTTCCTAGCCCACTTTTTTGTATAAAATGCATGTACATATAGTTTTATTGATAAAGTTTGAAGGAAGCATTTTATTCCCAAAAAAACAAGACAGGTATTTGTTGATTTTGAGAGTCTGATGTTTTCTTGTGTGGTTGTTGAGGGGTCCCTTTCTTTGACTGATTTTTTTTATCATGTCATCAACCAATTTTGAGATCAACATAATGTTTATGCCAATACTAGTTTATATTGGACTCTTTATAATAACATTATTCTATGATTGTCGATTGATCTCAGGTGTTTGGGAGGAATGGTTGGGACCCTCCCCACCTAGGTTCAATTCCCAAAAGTAACATGATGAACCTTGATGTATTGGCTTCGAGCCTATGATGTAATGGACCGAAATATGTATAATCCTCATATAGAATATAAAGAGTATTTTCCACAAGGAAGAAACATTATTCTATGATTATTTTTAGGATGTGGAATTGTGTCCTAATACATTGGAGAAAGACTCCAAATGATACCAACCAAAGTGATTACTACCGTAACATAGTAGAAGAGAGTCATCTTCCAATATTTCAATGATTAGTCAAGCAATTTAGGACACAAGCTAGCGAATTCTTTTAATTGTTTTATTGTAGAGAGTGCTTAAAAGGTAAAAGTCCCTTTCTTTCCAATTTATAGTGGAGACGCTTGAAGCAATCCCTTGTCTTTGGTTATGTAAATACATTACAGTCTCATTAGCCATTAGTAGTTATGAATAGATATTAACAAATATTTCTTTCATTTACAAAAAAAATATGTAGAACACTATACATATGGCATTTAAAACATGAGCACTCATTAGAGTAGCATAGATCCATCTTAACCCTCAATCTATAAAGCACCAGGACAGATCAAAAAGCAACCCATATGCAAACTTCTTGGCGCTTAAAAGATCCAAGGTTAAGACGGATCAATGCTAATAATTTTTTTAATCTCACTTTTTCTTCTGTTCTTTCTTCGACATTAGAGGCCCAGTTTCAATTTTTTTTCCGTTCTAGTTTATGCACAAATGTGACACATCTGATACATATTTTCCACTCCAGGATGTAGAGTGTACATTGCCTCTCTCGATGAAATAATGTATGTCCAAGAAAGACAGAGGCCGCTGACTTCCAATTTGTGACAGACAGAGCAATAAGATTAAAGTCCAAGAAACTTTGAAAGTAACATACCTATGCCCAATAGAATAAACTGGTAGTTCCAAAATATCATTTGGTGTTAGATTAGCAGGTGAAAAACCTGAAGCCAAAAGGATATCCATACAACCGTTGAACTTATCATATACTTCTTTCGCTGCTTGCGCATGATCAAATGTCACATTATAAGGAACCGCAACAATGAGAAATCCATCCTTCGCTAAAAGATCCATAAAAAGGCTGGCATGTACACAGAAAAGTTATCATTAAAAGGACAATAAGATATAAGTTATCAACTTTAACAGTAGAATGTGGTGAGATTTGTGAATCATGGAAAGAAAATCATTCTAAGGATATGTCTAACCAAACTACCCATCTGACAACAGGTTCATCTGTTCAAAGTTCTTCCTTACCTGTAAAAAACTTCAGGCACTGCTCCAATGAAGGCACCTCCCAAGAATTTAATTATACCACGAGGCCTTTTTCCAGTTGGTAAAGGTGGAACAACCAAACACCCTCCGAACCGATGGTAATTTCTTCTTTGGGGCATTCCTATCCCGGCACTATATGCAGCAGAAATAGCTCTTCTTAATCGACCAGTATTAATTGTACTGAAATTTTGAGAGATAAGCCTGCTTTTTGAGTAGAAAGAAAAAAACATTCCACATGAAGCCTGTAATAATGGACTATTACAGGGGGATTTGGAAGTGAGAAATTTTGTAATCGTTGACTCATTAATGAGAGTCTTATACTCAAAAACAGTGCACTTCTTCGGAGATATATACTCCCCCATAATGGATATACACGGCAGGGCTTGTGCCATGTTTAATCTCCTTTCTGAAAAATCCCCTGTAAGAATGTGCTAGCTGCAAGTGCAAGCAATGCATTAGAGGAAATAGGCTAGGTATAACTCAATCCTCTGTTAAACAGTGTTAAAAGGCATTCACATGTTGAGGAAAAGTTCACTCAGTGGCTTCAGAAAGGAGGTGCTGGATAAACAATAAACAATTCAAAAGGGAATAAGCGATTTCTGAGTTTATTCTTTCATTAGCCTATTGCATCATTGTTAGGCACCCATCTTAATATAATCTTCATCCTTGTGACACAGACATTAATAAAAAAGATAGTTACATGTAAGATCTCACAACTTTGAACATAATATTATCCTCTTTGATAATTACCTTTCAACTTATTTAACCTATAATATGTCAACGAGCTGGTATATGCTACAAAGCAATCAAGAATCTATTATTTTCATCCTTTTAAAATGAAGGTATTATTCGCATGGGAGGCCAAATTGTATGGTCCACTAGATTTCTCAGGTATCCTGGGATATCCGAATGAATTCCCTAATCCACATTGGGAAGAGCACATTGTGAAGTTCCTTGGACATACTTATTCAGAGACACTACATCTTACATCTTTTATTGAATCTGTTTCAAACTTCAATGTTGTCCATGAAAATGCCTCGGTGAAATGTCTGTGCTCACCTTGGAAGATGAAGCAGAGGATTGGTTTGAAATGTGCAGACTGAGGGAATTATCTTCATTTGTAGACTTAATCAAAGCATTTTGCAAGCATTGGGCTTGTAGTTTTAAAGAAAAACAAATTGAAGATCTAGTTGATACTTTCCAATAGAAAGAAAGTGGGATACGTTGCCTAATTCTTGCACATCAAAGTAATGCCTTGAATGGTCTTTTAGCCAAATTCAATGATAAATATGGGCCATTGGTATACTTGTTTGGATATTTGTAAAGAAAAATATGGTGAGCCAAACTAGAAGAAGCTTGGAAGTGAATTTCATGAGGGTTTCTTGGATGACCATCTTTTTCTTTCATCACATGAGCCACTCATACAAGAGATTTCAGATTCAAATAAGGAAAAGTGTGAAGACGGGGGTTTGGAAAGTTTTGATGATTTCGTTTTCAAACGTATGAACATAATGAAATTATTGAAGAGACAAAAAGGTTAGAAGAAATTACAGTTGCTTTTGCTCGCTCATGTGATAAACAACGTGGCAGTTAAGAAGATGAAGATGTGGGCACTCTTTTCATGATTGAGAAACACAAATGCAATGTGCATTGTTGGTTTGTGCATGGAGATGCCATCTATAACATAGATGGTGAGATCATGATGGATGAAGACATCAAAACTGAACCATCCTTTAATGATTTGTTTTGAGAACCATTTCATGCCACGAGAAAAAAATGTGAAAATTTCAGAATTGAAATCATATTGTAGCAACTGGAATTAATTCTTCTAATTTTTAATTAATTTAACATTTTATTTGCTATGACAAATACCAAATTAATCACACTACGACCTTCACAAATAAAACTACGGAAATAAATATTGTTGGAAACTGAGAAAATACTAGCACACACACAATAAAAATGACACCGTTATTTTTAGACAAAAGTCCCAGGAAAAACTAACTTGGGAAACCAGTGCAATAGCTGAGGGTTTTTATTATTATGCAGCAGTGAAATTCTGAGTACAATCTATGGATGTCCAATTGGCAATCCAAACAACAAGAAAATTTGGCCAAAACTATTTAAGGGAGTTTCCCTTCTTCCACAAGCAACCTCGACACAACTTCCCTTCAGAAAATTCGTCCTCTTGGACCCTCTGCGTCAACATCTACGCAGTGCTTGCGCAACAGGCCCTTGGACATCTAAGCCCAAAACTGCCTCTGATGAAGTCATTCTTCCTGTCTCTGCTGAGGAAATTGATTCTCCGACCCTTTCGAAGACTTTCCTGGCCTCTGGAAGTTGAATTGATTTTTCCTCCAGCAAATCGAATTGCTTTTCTAAAGCAACTGCGCAATCCTCTATGCTGCCTCACTGGGAATAACTCAGCCTCCTTGCTGCTGCTTCTACGGATCTAGAAAACTTCCTCCAGATGACTATCTTTGCCCTTCACTATCTCTACTTCCTCACTGAAGCTCGAACTCTCCAGCAACTGACTATTGCTACTCTGGAAAATCAAATTCTCCAAGTGACTCTAATGTATAATCACCACATCGGTCCCTTCTTATATCTTCTTGTTGGGACTCCAACGGCCAAGATTAAATCTTAATTGATAGCTCAAATCATTTCTGGATCAACCCGTGTGAGTTTCTAGATAATTCACACCTTAACTTAATTAATTTTGATTAATTAACCAATTTTCCTAAGTTTAGACTTAGGAAACATTAAAAAATAGGTTAATAATCTAATTAAGTCTTTTCTAGGTGGAATTTCCAGAAACAATTTCTGAGTTTTGGAGATCTCATGAATTCTAGCCTCTCCACCAAATTCCGTGGCTAGAACACATCCGATGCTACAAAAACTAACAAAAAATCTTGTAGCATTGGAAGTGAGCAAAACAAATGAGTTGCATGATAGAGTAGTTGATGAAGATTCGATTGATTCTACTGTCACTGTCGCAACTTCAACATTCCCTACTCCATCCTTTTCAAGGAGAAGATCATTTGAAGACTCTCTTGTTCGGACCCCTAAAGATCGCTCGAGAAGGGTGATGAACAAGAAATTAAATAACTTAAAAGCATTGGATCTATCAAAAGTTGATTTGATAGTTGGTTCTCCACATGATATTGATACCAATTTGGCTACTATTCCACATCAAAATTTGAATTTTGGGAGATCACTAAATCAAAGTTCATGACTAGATCATTGCGGCCTTATAGGAATTCCACTGGAACTTGGGATTAAGATCTCCCATCAATCTATCCACACGTATGGGAGATGAAGCCACCTTCTACTTGTTTATCTTCACCTACCATCCAAACTAAATAATAAATATCCACACCAATGGGCCTAGGTCTTATATGAAGAAGAGATAAAGGATTGGATGAGCGTTGGCCGAATATAACAGTGAGGTAACGAATGTAGGTTAATTCTCCTTGTAAAGCATTTTTTCTTGTAATTATGTAATTATAAATTGAAATGGTTGAGAGAGGAACATGGATTCCATTTCTTGAGGAGGGAGATTGCTTGAGGAAGTGGGTTGTTTTAAATATTAGTCATGGGCTGGCTGAGTGGATTTGAATGTGCTGACTGTGTATTGACTCAGCTGCAAAACTAGGATGTCCCTGTGTTCTCTTAGGCAAAAAATTACAAGCAAAGAAAGGAAAAAATTAAATGAGCAATATGGGTTGTGTTGTCAAGGTGATTGGTCTGCGTATACCACTCAGGAATGGGGAGAACCATCGTGGCTGGGATGGGGAACAACACACATTATTCTATATTCACACTCTCTCACGCACTAAGGAGGGAGATGCTATGCGCACAGAGAAAGAAGGACCATGAGAGGACGTCGAGAGGCTCCTGTTGAAGATGAACAAGGGAGGTTGAGAGGCTCCTATGAAAAAAAATGATCATTCAAGAATTCATATGCACAGGCAGAGAAAGGGAACAGAAAAAAGATAGGGAGGTCATGAGGCTCCTGGATGGTCAAGCTGAAAAGCCAAGAGGGTAGACAAGAAGAGTAGGACTGAGAGAATTCAAGGAGAGGTAAGCTTTGTTGATAGCACATCTAAGAAACCCGTGAGGCTTACTAGTTGATAATCACCAAGAAGCTCTGTTGATAGCATACTTGAGAAACCCATAAGGCTTGCTGGCTGATAATCACAAAGAAGCTTTGGTGATAGCATAGCTGAGAAACCCATGAGGCTTGCTCGCTGATAATCACAGAATGGGCTCAGATGATAGTTCAACTGAGAAACCCAAAATGCTTGCTGGTTGATAATCAATGAGTAGTGGTTGTGCCTTTTAGGGTTGATAAATCGACTAGAGACTATGCTGGTTGACAATTTTTGAGAGGTTGAGACACCTAGGGCTAGTGGGCTAATAACACCTAATAGTACTTCAATGGGGTTGGGCTGGAGAATGCACTCTTATTTGTTAAATTTTATGGTATGTTATATGCTTACAACAATTACTTCAATGTCTTATTAGCCCAATAACAACTTTACTTCAGTTTTCAATAGCAATCACATTAAAACTTCAGTAGCATTCACTTTAGATCATCACTGACAGTAATTGTAGATAGAACATCAACAATAGGTACAATAAGATATGAGATGATAAGCGAATTGTGTAAAATGAAAAGTTTCAAGTGAATTTTATACTCAAGATACCCAAGAGACATGTCTCTTTCCAATTTGGATCACGTATCTTTGTAAATTAAAATCTAGTAAGTTTGCATATTTACATTTTTACCCATATTTGTTAAAGTGTTGAAGAATCCGTAAATAATGGCGGGCAGTAACTCCTAGTAAGTATATTTATTTACATATTTTTTCCTTATCCCATCTTTTATGCAAATACTTGCTTAAATTATGGTGGGTAGTAATTTATGGTAAATATGTTATTTACGTGAGTATGAGCTATTTTCAACGAATGGTCATGTCCTTAGAGACATGACTCTTCAACACTAATTATTAGTTAATTACTCATTATTTATGATTGTTATTATATATATATTATATATATATATATATATATATATGATTCATAAAAGGCTTCTAGGAAGCGGAATTAGCCCCTAGTTGCACTCTTTAACACTCCCTCTCAACTAGGGAGGAATTCCACCTGTCAATATTCATCCATGGCTCTAATATTGTGTCCATCATGTGCCATCTTTGCAACTTGTCTCATCTCTGCTGAAGATTGATATCATAGTCCAATAAGAAAGGATTAAAAGAGGGTGGATCACAAGACCCTGCCACTCTTGCCAAAATGACAAAGGCAAGTCTTCATGTCCAGGGATAGAACCCCTACCAGGCTTGATCCTTAGTGATCAAGTTGTTGAAAATCATGCATCCTAGTCATAGGGAATACAGTAGTACCTAACGCATCCGTCGTTTGAAATTTTTTGAATCTACACATCAAAAATCCTACTGCAATCATTTTTTACCATCTCCTACTTGTTATTTACATTCAACAAGTTATTTAATCATATAAACAACGATGAAAACACTATTGCAGACTACACATACATACACATCATAAACTGAAAATAGAATGAGACAATCACACATGGGACACCATTATTTTTGGACAATCGTCCCTGGAAAAACCCAATTCGGGAAAACCAGTGCAACACATAGAGGGTTTGTATTACTAAGCAGATTTCTGAATACAACTAGGGTGCCAAATTTGGCTCACCCAACAGAGAATAAACCTGATAGAAGTACCTCTATCTAGAGACAAATGAACAAACCCCATAGGTGACTGCACTGTTCCCAGTGTTGGGCAGCGATGGCTGCTCCAAGCTCTGTGCTGGAACTGCGTCACCTCCTCTAGGTGCTGCATCATTGCGAAACTGCGTCAGAGCTCTCCCTCCGCATCACTACGACACTGCGTCATTGCGTTAGAGCTCTCCCTCTGCATCACTGTGTTAGAGCTCTCCCTTTGCATCACTGCATTAGAGCTCTCCCTCTGCGTCATTGCATCACTGAGACCCCTTAGCCTCCACTGCGACACTGCAACAGAACTCTCCCTGTGCGTAACTGCGTCAAATCTCTCCTGTTGCTTCTCTGCCTCTCAGCTATGTATTCTCGGTCTTGGACTAAAGTCCCTTTACCGAACTGCCCCTCTCACTGCAACAGATCACTTGTTCGATTTTCTCAGCAAACCTCGCCCTAGAAAAATCAAACTGATTGATCTCTCAAGTGTATCTCCAACTGACCCTCAAGCCTCCTCTTATACTTTTCTTGTTGATGAATCAACAGCCAAGATTAAGTCCCTAATCAATGACTAAGATTAAAACAGACTCGATCATCATCACTTAGAAGTTTCTCGCCCATATTCTTATTAATACACATTAATATTTTTATTTTCCTAAGTTTAGACTTAGGAACCCATTAAAAATATTAATTATTTTAATAACTCCTCATCTGAGTCGAATTTCTCCAAACGATCTTTGGGTTCTGGAGATCTCATGTATTCTAGCCCCTCCAAAAAATTTCGGAGCTAGAGCACATCCAATGCTACCCAAAATCAACACGTCGGTAGTACTAATTAATCCTACCACTTTTCCCAACTCATTGGCCAAATTAGAGGTACTTCCCAAGAGTCCCAGACTACAAGGGTAGGAAGTATGTTGGGGTTTCCATAGGGGAAGGTGAACCACTCACCCTGTTTTCATATAGTGTACTCCATAGGGGAGGTGAACCACTCACCCTATGCTCACATGTCGGGATATGTACTCCACAGGGGAAGGTGAACCAATCACCATGTGCTCATATAGCTCTAAGAAGTACCCCAGGCCCCCAGGAGCTCCCAAATTTCAATGTCCAACTCAATCGGGGCCCTCATGGGAGGGTCTTTCCACGACTCCAAGTCTCTCTTTGAAGGCTAAGAACTTGGCCTTTCCCAAAGGCTTTGTGAGGATGTCAGCAACCTATTCATCCGTCCTAACGTGTTGGAGATTTATTTCTCCTTGTTTACCATATCTCAGATAAAATGGTACCTAATATCAATATGCTTGGATCGGTTGCAGAACACGGGATTCTCTGAACGGCGAATCCCACTTTGATTATCACAATAAATGATGATGGTATCTTGCACATGCTCAAATAACTTATTGAAGAGCTTCCTCAACCAAATGGCTTCACAACAAGCCATACTAGCTGCAATATATTCAGCCTTAGTGGTGCTTAGTGCAATAGACTTTTTTTTTTGGCTCATCCATGAGATGGAATCGGATCCCAAAGAGAGACAATATCCATATGTGCTTTTTCTATCAACCACACTGCCAACCCAATCAGCATCAATATATCCATGTAATCTCTGATCCCCAATAGTGTACCTCAGTCCATGGTTCATAGCACCATGAAGATATCTTAGAAGATTCTTTGCATCAACCCAATGCATATGATAAGGCTCAACCAGAAATTGATTCAATGTATGAACAACAAAGCATATGTGTGGTCGTTTGTTCACCAAGAAACTCAATTCTCCTGTTGATTTGGGGTAGCACCAGATGTGATCTAGCCATGAAAATTGGTGAAGAGGCTAAAGCACATGAGATCACCAAGACCCAGAAATGGTTTGGGCAGATTCTAACCGGTTTGAGAGATATTAAAATAATTAATATTTTAATGGAGTTCCTAAGTCTAAACCAATGTTGCACGAAGCGGGGACGAAACGGGGACGTTTTTTGGAAGTGGGGATGCGAAAGCATCATTTTCCAAAAATCTAGGAAGTGAAGCGTCTACTATATAATATATATATATATATATATATATATATATATTTGCATTTATACTCAAAACAAACATCCCAAATACCAAATCAGTTGTAAAAGACATGAAAATTTTGCATAAATCAAGATAGATATGGCATCCATGATTCCATTGTAGTTACTAGTATGTACATCAACCATCTATATTCTCGCGATTACAAACATACATCAAATTTTTAAGCATATTATAAAACATAAAACATAGAGCATATTATGATTTATCTAGCAAGTGAGCAACTGTCAACATTTGTCATGTTCAAAATTCAAATAATAATGTTTACAAAATAAGTCACTTGGTCACCGCCAAGACAAAAAAGGTTCAAAATTCAAATTCACAATCCCACAAGTCTAATGAGCAATCTATGACAAAAGTAGTAAATTGTGAATATATCTACTAATCTCTCCTCCTTCCACCACGAAGATAACGTGGTGGCGGGCCTCCACGTGGTGGCAATGAAGAAGATGGTGCCTGTGGAAGTTGTGGCAGTGGAACTGAAACTGATGAAGAAGAACCCCCTGTTGTTGGTGTTGAACCATGGAACCTAGGAACCAAGGGACCAGATGGGGGTGGGTGTGGCATATCAACACGATCATCATCATCCTGGAATCGCTCAAAAAATTCATGCAAAAAAAAAACACTAGTTAACAAAAAAATTAAAAACATGAATTAGAGAAATGCTTTATAAGGAAAATTCATACCACAATGGACATACCTGGATAAGGGCATCCTCTAATTGCTCCAATCACAACACTCCATCCTCCAAATTGGGCTCCTCTGGATTCTTGTCCCAGATCAACAGGTCTTTATTAGACTTTGCATCTTCACAGTAATGGGACAACAATCGCAAGTTGTAATGGACATAAACCAAGCTCTCTGCCCGGTCTAAACTCAACCTGTTCCTTTTAACACTGTGGATGAAAGAATAAGAGCTCCAACATCTCTCTGCAAAAGAAGTGTTTACCACCTGCGATAGCACCCATAATGCCAAAGTCTGTAGAAGTGGAGTAGCCCCTCCATGCATGTTCCACCACTCAAGAGAAGAAAAAGTCTCTCGATCTCTAATTGCATGCATGCTCCCAAATGGACCAGTGTTAAGCGTATAGTTGCTCAACAGTCTCCGTACCAATGCAGCCTCCTCCTCATCAGGGATTAATTTACTCAATGCAACCATATATTTTTTGTGAACCTCTTGATCTTAGTGTGGTTTTCTCCTACTTCTCCCCCCAGGTGCTGGTGTTGAAAGCCATGATGGATGATAGTATTTAGGTGTCAAAACATATGCTAATGCATGCAATGGAACATTTAGCATTTCCCATTGGTTTTCCAACTCTGCAAGAATATAATTGTACAAGTTGATATCTCTAGGCTCAACAATGTCTTTAATCTGCCCCAACATGCTATCCATTTGCTCATACACCTCCCCAATTACTGGTCGATCTGAATATCCAAACTTGATCATGTAATAAATTGGTTTCATGAATTGCAAAGCATATTTAACCTGTGACCAAAAGTAAATGTCAAGAATAGTGTCCTTGACTGCATTAGCACCATCTCTGTCGGTGTTAATTTCATCCCATGATTCAACACACACCAAACTAGTTAAAGCTTGTCTCACCTTCACTAGCTGCCTAAAGGTGAGGTAATAACTAGCAAATCTTGTCTTTGCAAGTTTAAGCAACTGCAACTTGGAGTAAGTGCCATAGAAGTAGTTTACCCTTGTATGCCCTGTGATGAATTTAATGAGTTGCTTCCCTCTCCTGTAAAGCTCAGTAATCCACCCACATTCTTTGTGCTTCACAATATCATGCATCAAAAGGTTCAATGTGTGAACCATGCACCCAGACCAAAAGATGTGTGGATGAGTATGCTCAATAATTTTTCATGCTGCCTTACAATTTGCTGCATTATCTATGATCACTTGAACCACATTATTCGGACCAACATCTTTGATTGATTCCAATAGGAGATATGCAATGTTTTGTGCAGATGCATTGATGGAGGAGGAGTCCTGACATGTAATAAATACTGCACCACTAGAAGAAACACCAAGAACATTTATCAAATGTTGGTTTCTAATATTTGTCCACCCATCTGATACAATGGATACCCCAGAATCTACCCACTCAATTCTGTAAAACGTGTCAAGCTCTTTGAACCTTAGCTTTTTCTCTTTCTAATAACACTGTTCTAGCTTTCTCATAGTTGGGGGCCTTGTATCTTCTTGGGGCTTCATTGATGGCCTTTACCATTTCATGCCAATAGGGAGAGCGAAGCACATTGAATGGTACACTACAAGCACAAAGAAAACAGACTATCTTTCCATCCACATCATCCCTCCCAGCAACATTAAGGAAATCCCCTATTGTTCTTCTACCTTCAGAGCTTGCAAAAGTACCATGAGGAGATGAGCTACCAAATTTAGAGGTTGCACTTGATTCAGAATGAGTTTTTTGTTTCTTGTTTTTTTGTTGTGCAGCCTCCTCTATTTGGATGTATTTTCTTCTTTGTTCAAATGAAATGTTTGGGAAAATTTGTATCCCCACAGGACCCTTTTTATCATCACTGTCCATCACCCCACAAAGATGCTTCCTCACACAAGTATATGAACCACTATATGGTTTTCCTCCATGACAACCATGAGGGCACACAAATTTGTAGCTTCCACCACCCTTTCCCCCATCAAGTTTGGTCACATAGTTCCACAAGGGTGTTAATGCAGTTTTCCCCTCTAGTGTTTCAGTTTCCCCTTCAGGTTCAACATCATCCCCTTCCTCTTCAAACCCTTCCTCCTCATCATACATTGGGTCACTCATATTGGAACCACTATCTTCTTGTGCTTCTTCCCTTCTATTCCTACTCCCCCTTTCCATCATTAAAACCAAGAGTGGAATGATACATAGAAGCCAAAAGAACACCATCTTGGAATATGGATATAGGTGGTGGACAACCTGCAAGTAAAGGAGCAAGTAGAAACAATTGGAAAGGGTACGAGAGGGAGGAGAAAAATACAAAAAAAATGTCAAAAAAAAGGGAGTTTGGGGTTTGAACTTACCTCTTTAACTCTTGTAGATGAATTCTTCCAAACTCTTGCTCCAAGCTCCTCCTCCTTCTCCTAGCTCCTCCTCCTTCGCTCCTCCAAGCTCTCCTATCTTCTCCTCTCTTCTCCTATCCTCTCCTCTCTTCTCTTCTCCTCTCCTCTCTTCTCTTCTCTAACTCTCATAAACTTAAAGTGGCAAATGAGGAATGAATGGGGGCTTTATTCCCTTCATTCCTCACCCTATACTCACCCTAACCCAAGGTGGACCCACCCCCAATATGTAAACTCACCTAAAATTAAAAAAATAACATAAATCAATTTTCTAAACAGCGCGACGCTTTTTTCGGAAGCATGTACGGAACCGTACGATTCGCCCTCTGAAGCACCGCGCTTCGTACGGATGAAGCGTCGTACGAAACGCGCTTTGGAGATTCTGAAACGTGCTTCGGAGGGACGCTTCCGGAATTTCCAGGAAGCATCCATAATAGTCCAAACTGCGTTTCGGAATTTTGGAATCGCACTTCCGAGGACGCTTCCTGGACAAATCCATACGGTACGCGCTTCGGGCATTATATCCTGGGGGGGGACGTTTCCTTCAACATTGGTCTAAACTTAGGAAAAATAAAATATTAATGGGTATTAATGTAAAACTAGGTTAGAAGGGTCCAAAAGTCATGGATCAAGCCAAATCTAATCTTAGCCGTTGATTAGAGATTTAATCTCGGTCGTTGATGGACCAACGAGAAAAGTATAAGAAGAGGCTTGAGGGTCAGTTGGAGGATACACTAAGGGAGACCAGTTAGTTTGATTTCTGGAGCGGGGTTAGCTGAGAAATTCAAACTAGTGGTCTGGAGATTAGCAGGAGGCAGTGAGTACTGGGGAAGTGTTTGTCCAGAGCATCCTGGGTAGAGGGACTCTCCTACCTTGGGACGAGATGTGGGCAACTCTTCGCTAGGAAGAGATCAAATGGCAGTCAAAGACAAGTAGCAGCAGCAAAGGGATCAAGGTCAAGTAGGAGGAGGAGGATGTGGCCCTAGCATGTGAGGGAAATTAGGAGAAGCAGAAGAAGAAATATCTCTCCAAGATCAAATGCTTCCACTGTGGGGAGATGGGTCATTATGCGACCCAGTGCTCAAGGAAGAAGAGTAAGGGAGAGTGTTTCGAGACTAAGGCAGCGCCAACACGGGCAAAGAAGGAAGTTTTAACAGACGATGATTGTGCCATGAGTGCACACGCACCACTTGAGCGGAAGTGGGGATACATCAAGCTGTAATCAGGCAGACTACAAGCGATGAGGGGCAGAATCCTTGAGGTACCTAGCCTCTTGGATTAGACCATGCTACGGGAGCCCCGTCGAGGAGTAGCAAGACTGGCTGTGTGGGTAGAGATGGATGCGGATGGAGCGACAAAGAGAGCTACAGTGCAGGAGTCCCAAGATATCGTAGAGCTAGCAGGCTGCAGCAGTGTGAGAGAGACAAGAGTGTTGCACCAGTGCAGGAAGGCACAACGAGGTGTGCAACGGTGTGAGATGCAAGGAGTTGTTGCAGCAGCGCAGAGGTCAGAGAGAGGGAGCATTTGTCAGCGACAGAGGGAGCTTCAGCATCAATGGGTGTCTCTAGCCCAACAGGGAGGTCAGTTGGAAGATCAGTTACTTACTTCTCAGTAACTAAGTTGCAGTGCAGCAGTGGGTGGCACGATGCAACATGATGAGAGGAGGTGTAGTGCGGATGCAGTGCTGGGAGAAAGGACTAGCAGTAGCACAGATGCAAAGGGAGCTGTCGTACAGATGCAACAATGGCAGTGGCAGAACCATGGGCAACAGTACAGGGGGCAACAGTGTAGAGGATGTTGGCCAGGAAGGCCTAGCATCAGCATAGGTACAGATGCCGGATGATCAGAGTAATACTCAGTGAGGAGTATTGCTAGAGCACAGTCCTCGCTAAGAGAGAGTGTTGATTTGGGGTAGCATCGGATGTGCTCTAGCCATGAAATTTGGTGGAGCTTGGAGCACATGAGATAGCCAATACCCAGAAAGGGTTTGGGCAGATTCTAAACAGATCAGGAGATATTAAAATAATTAATATTTTTAATGGAGTCCCTAAGTCTAAACTTAGGGAAATAAAATATTAATGTGTATTAATATGAATCTGTGTTAGAATGGTCCAAAAGACATGGATCAAGCCACATCTAATCTTAGCCGTTGATAAGGGACTTAATCTCGGTCTTTGAGATGTCAATAGGAAAAGTATAAGAGGAGGCTTGAGGGTCACTTGGAGGAGTACACCAGATGATCAGTCATTCTATTCTCTAGAGTGGGGTTTGCTAAGAGAGATAGAATTAGTTATTGGGAGAGCAGTTGAGGGGAATTGAGTATAGAGAAACAGAGAAGGCAGAGATTGTGTGGGAGAGCAGCGCAGCAGCCAAGGAGGGTGTCGCAGAGCCAGCAAGGGCTCACGCAGTGCCATGCAGAGGCAACCATGTGTTGCACAGAGCATCAGAGGGGCCAGTGCAGCTGACGCAGAGGCTCCCAGAGCTAATGCAGGCTTAGAAAGGCTAACGCAGGGCCAGCATGGGATAGAGAGGGACTGACGCAGTCTAGATTGGGCAAACACTAGGGTTGCAGGAGCAGTTTTGTGTTAAGGAATTGCGGGAAGGATTTTCCAAGGTTTCAGCCAGGAGATTTCTCTCAAACTGTGATGTATAGCTACTAAGGAAATTTTCTGTTGGGTAGGCCAGTTTCGGCACCCAGATTGTACTTTGATATTGCTTAATAAGAAAACCCTCAGATGGATGCACTGATTTTCTCGCATTGGGTTTTTCCGGGGACATTGGTCCAAAAATAATGGTGTCATGTGGTGTGTTTGTTCTTGTTTCTTTTATTTGTTGATCTGTAATATGTTGAGCATGCACTGGTGTTTATTTTCAGTATTTACTTTGTAAATAACTTGTTAAGGAAAAATAACAAGTAGGTAGGAATAAATCAGATAAAGTGCATAAAGGGTTTCTAAACTAAGTAAAATTAGAAACTTCAACACATTCATTAGCTTGAAAGGCATGTGAGCATACATGAATGTTCCCCACAGGGTGGTGAAAGCAGTCTTTTCTTGATCCTTGGGGTGAATTTCCACTTGGTTGTATCTGAAGAATTCGTCCATCATGGACATTCTAGCTGAACCAACCACCTTCTGCAATATATTATCCATCTTGGGCAGCGGGTAGTTGTCTTTCAAAGACGCCCGGTTTAGATTCTGAAAGTCTACACATAGCCTTATCTCTCCATTCTTTTTCTGAACAGGGACCAAATTAGCTACCCACTCAGATTATCTTAAAGGTACTATGATCTTTGCCTATAGCAACTTCCTTACCTCCTTTTCAATGGAGGGGAGTACGAGCGGATTTATTTGTTTGAGTTTCTGCTTGCATGGTTTTATTTCACCCTTCAAAGGAATCTTGTGTTGTATGATGTTAGTATCAAATGCTTTCAAATCTTCGTAAGACCAAGAAAAAACATCTTTGTAGATTTTGAAAGGATTTAAATACCTTTATTTACAATGCAAAGGGATTCCTTTTGACAGCCTAATCATCGAGGGCTCCTCCTCCAATCCGATGTTGCAATCTTCTACTTGATCGTCCATCTCAAGAGCCAATTATTTGGAGGCTATGTCATCTTTATTAAAAATTCTTTCCAGTGGAACAAGTCCACGAGGGATGGTGTTCCCTTTCAGTTGCAAAATTTTGCGCTCAACCACTATGTCTTTCCACGAAGTGGCTTCTTGATCTGCTTCTTCTTCTTCTTGATCGATGGTGGAGTGGGCGCACAACCCAATGGCTTCTATGAATCTTTTCACCTCCTCATCATCTTCGAATACCTGCCAATGGTTGACATTATCTAGTATTGAGGGTCTATATCTGACTTCTACCTCATATCTGAGGAGCAAATTTTGCGGGGGCCTGAAAGTGCTTGCAGCGACAGTAAGGGAGTCCACCATTCTATTTCCTTCCCTGGACAGAAATTGTATATTAAAGGCCAGGAAGAAATTATCAATTAGATCCCACACTTCATTCTGTTATGTCCTCAGTCTGGGGTGTTTGGCCTGGCACTGATTTCTAATCTGCCTCACGACCAGCTCAGAGTCTCCATAGACCGTTAGGCATTCAATATTCATATCCTTTGCCGAATGTAATCCCAGGAGCAATGCCTCGTATTCTACCACGTTATTAGTCACCTCAACTTCCAGTTTGAATTTGAGGGGTGTCAGGTTGCCCTCAGGGGATACTAACAGTACTCCTGCTCCATTTCTTTCTTTGGAATTTGCTCCGTCAAAGTATAACTTCCATATTTTGTTTTCGTTTGCATGTTGGTGCTCTAACTGCCTTGTTAGGTGCACTAATGTTTCCTCTAGGATAGTCTCATCTTCTAGAAATAGGCAACAGAGGTCGCTTTCTTTTCCATGAACTGGGGAGTTTTCTGAGCCTTTAGCTGGGGTCATAGTTTTTACAAATATGAATTCTCTGTACAATCTCCTTAGTTCACCTCCAAACGTAGGGATAGTGGCATAAGTCAGATCTAACTTAATAGAGCCCCCCACCTTAAAACCCCAAGATCTAGATAAGAGCATGCCGAACCGAGGGGGAATGTCTGCCACTACTATGTCCATTACCACACTCTTCATCAGGATCTGAGCTAGGTTCACAACTAGATCCTTTATAATTCCCAAGCACTTGACCTTCTTAGAGTCAAAGGAGTATAGGTCCTTGTAGGGCTTGGTGATCTGCAAACCCAGTTGTTCCATTACTGCTAATGGCATGAGGTTTTGTGAGGCTCTGGAGTCCAACGTGTAGTTGCGTAATAAAATATCATGTATCACCAGGGTCACATAAAATTGCGTAGTAGAAGGATCAAGTCCCTCCACATGCGGCCCAAAGACAACCATTGGCCTCTCTTCTTGAAGGTTTAGAGAATCATGGATGGGTGAAGGGGTGGATGGATGCATGAATTGAGATATCTGAGCTTTATAAGTAGGCTGCTTTAGAAGCTCAATCAGAGGGACAAGAATCTTTACCTTTTCAAGCTCCCTCTGGAGATTGAATGTAGGTTGGAATTTTTCTATACTTTCGGGCTCTATTCCTTCTTCATTACCACTAGAAATTTTCAGCGGAGTAGGTGCCCCCTTGTCAATGTGTCCCTCTGCACTATTGCTTTCCTTATTTGCAAAGACTTTCATCTTCGAAGGGTCAGGATTTAGCTTGCCTTTCCCTTTGTCTGGTACTGAAGGAATAACTTGGGGAGCAATTTCCTCCTGTTGCTCTGGTTCTTTTGACCTCTTCTTTGAAGATCTTAGATTATATTTACATTGTGGTTGTGCTTGCATGAACTCTGCAAACTGTTTGCAATAATAATCTATATCATCCTCCTCTGTTGTTTCTCCATCATGACTAACTTCCTGGTGAACCATATTCTCCTGTTCTTCTTCAGGGAAAGCGGAATATAAGTTTCCCTGCATCTCCTTTGTATCCGACAATTTCTCATTGGGACTGTCTTCTAAGTATAAAGGATAAGGGATCTGGTCGAGCTGCTCCTTTCTCTCCCTTGGAAGTATTTGCAATGGAGGTCTTCTATACTGCGGCTTGTAACCCCGGTTGTCGACTTGAGCATTATGTTTGGAGAGGCTCTTGTTCTTAATCTCAAGCTTTCCAACCTTTTGTGATAAACTCCTGATGAGTTTTTCTAGTTCATCCATCTTCAGGTCTAGTGATTCTCTATCTTGACTAGAGGAAGATGCCTCTTCTTTCCCTCTTTTGAGTTCAGCAGGTTCTTGCTTTCCTCTTGACTTTCCTGCTAAGGCGAAATTTGCCTCCACCTCAAGTACATCGATTTGGAGTTGATCTAGAGTGATAGACTTCCTTTCCCTTAGAGTAAAGCCAAATTCAAACTCAAATGCTCCCAAAAAGGCAACTCGAGCAACAGCTAGAGGAGGCTTTATCTCAGCTGGCAGATTATTGTCTTGCTTGTTGAACCTCTCTATAAATTCTAAGATATCCTCTTTTGGCTTCTTCTTTATGGTGTTAAACTCTATGAGGAGGTATTCATGGTTTCTCTTTTCACCTCATTTCTGTGTGAAAGATTTTTCAAGTTCATCCCAGGTAGTGATGGAGGCATTGGGTAGGGATTTGAAACACTTTCTAGCCTCTACATCAAGGGATTGTACAAAAAGTCTTATGACCACATCCAATTGTTCCACGTTTATGTTCCCGACAAAAGCACTTAAGGTTTCAATGTGACTCTGTGCCGTGTGTTGACCACTAGAGTGGCACCTAATGATTATATGAAGACTCCATGACCAAGGATGATCCAGAGGACACTTGTACCATCAGATATCATCAGTCAACAAAATTTTCTAACTCTACTTCTATTTTCTCATCATCTTTCTTGTATCTAGATTCCACACCCTACGGGGAATTGTAATAAGTGATACTAGTAATGATGAGTTTTGAGTATGTAACAGGCCTAGGATGATGGGAATCGATCAGAAAATGAGTACACCTTGGAGTTTTTTTTATCTGGTTAATTATCCTTTCTTTTTCAGAGGCAGATAATTTTATGGGTTTTTTCACTCACTTTTTACCCCAAAGTCGAGGTGACGGTTTGAAGGTTGAGCCCCTAACACATCTTAGTGTCTAGAGCCGATGTATATTACCATACTAGATCACACAAAAAATTTCATGGAATTTGGTTAGGTATAGGTAGTCGTTTTTTAATTTTTTAGATTTCCCGCAAGTCAAAAATTGCAAATAAAATTGTACCTATAATGTAATAAGTGATGTCTAGAGAAGTTGTATGGGGTATGAGTAATGAAATTTACACCTCCCACCCTCAACTTTCTACTATGACACACTTTGATGGGTTAAAAATGTGTTTTGAAACCTCAAAACCTAGATAACCGGATTCGTCCTATAGGCCCCACGAATCCCGAATCCAGCGTATCCGACGCGATTTTGTCTAGATTCATGTCCAAAACCAATGACACATCGTGTCTTTTTCTGACACGTCGAATCCGATTGTATGCCACGATTTTCTCAGCATGTCACGATTTTGGGAATCGTGTCCTGTTTTCCAGGACTCGCTAGGCTCAAAAAGTGACCTGCGCAGGTATGAAAAGGCCGCATTTGGTCATTACAGCCACGCATATTTTCATTTGGCAAGCGTTTTGGTAGCTTCATGATCAAGTCTAGGCCCTAGTATTGATATGCTATTCATGGTAATGTTAAATTCTTGAAGTAAAAGTGACATTCTCCTTAATCTTCATTTTCATCCTTTTACTTAAATTTTTAACATTACCATGAAATGACTCAGGATGTTTGAGAGTGGTTCCGGCCTCATTGGATTTCATATGGAGAAAGTAGAATTTTAGATTTCATTCAAAATCGAGCAGACTTATCAGTTTTTCAGGATTTTAGGATTGGGGGATTGCAATGTTTCCATTGAATTTTGTCATGTATTAGGGTATGGAACTTGTATTTAATCAAGAGCACCAAACCATGAGCTTCTAAAAATGTCGCTCCCGCTCCCGTTTTCGCTCCCGCTCCCCGCTTTTGCTCCCGCTCCCAAGTAACATTGTTCCTGATGATATGGGTCTGGACACTAGTGTTGAGTTGGCATTGGCCAACATGGATCTCAATGATCCAGTGCTAGAGCCTGTTAGATTTGATGACTTAGAGGGGTCATCCTCCACACCAGCAGGATGCAAAGGCGACTATGGATACAAGGGAGGAGGATGTAGAGGAGAGCAATGGGGACCATGATGATGAGGGCATTGATGTTGATTATGATGCTGATGATGAGGATTGATGCCTTGAGGCTTGTATACCTGTAGTTGTTTTATATTTTCTATTTCTATTTGCCATTGGCATTGCACCGCACTACCTATGTAACACATTTTGATTTGATGACTTAATGAGAAAACTACAGTTGTCAGTGTGTTTATCTTACTATCTTGTAGTTGTAAGTTGTCTTTCAGTTATGAATTATGAATCATGATTTATGTGACCAGTACCACTGACATATATTTGAATTTTGTATGTATTATGCATGCTAATAGCTATAGATGAAGATCTATATTTGAAATCAATAAATTTGTATCATTAATTAAAATTTGTGTAAGAAATATCTAATTATATATATATATATTATATATATATATATATATATATATATATATATATAATATATTTTAATAAAATAATATATAACGAATCCTACGTGTCCTGTTCCGGGGGGTCAACATGTCCGAATCCGACACCACGAATCCCGAATCCTACGTGTCCCGAATCCCCGTGTCAGGTGACTTAGCTCAAAACCCACTTTTCCTAAGTTTAGTGGGAAATATGACAATTAATTAAACTAGAAATTAAATAAATGGAGAAAAATAAATATCCACACATGCTAAATGTTGTGGAAATGAGGTCGAAAAATATGGGGGAGTTAAAGTGAAATCCCAAGGTGATGTGGACTCCTAAAACCAAGGAAATGACATGTGCTCAAACAAAATCGAATTTTTGGCATTAAAGGAGTAAGTTGCTTACTTGGAAATTCGAATTTGTGAAGTTAATGCACATTTGGAAGGATTTGGGAGAATATTTGATGGAGATTTTTGTGGGAAATTGTCCCCACATGGGTTACCACCCATATACACTTGTCATTCTATCATAAAATTCGAATTTGGCACATAACGGAAGAAAAAAATGATGTCCACATGCCAGAATTCGATTTTTACACTTGGCATCGAAACTCCATTTCGAATTTCTCTTTGAGATTGTCACCTCATGCCACTTATTTAATCACTTCTACATTGGGATTGGCTCTAATGCCATTTGTCATTGTCATTCTTCATTGGGATTTGCTCCCAACTCTCTATATAATAGAGCCATGGGCTTTCATATTGTATCATGTAATACGAGCTATTGTGCTTGAGGAGACTCTACAGGATTTTATTCACTACTTGCAATATAATACAACAGTCTTTGGGGTAAAGCGTGATGGTGTTCTTCTCCTTGCATGTGTGATAAATTCTTGATTTGTTGTTATGCTTATATTTATTTCCTCATGCCATTATTTCTTTCATGTATGTTTCAAGTTATGTTAGTATGCAACTATCTCATATTAGCATAAGAATTAATTATTTTCTTTAGGAAAAGAAATTTTTTAATGGATAATAAATGTATCTCTAGGAATTCTTTCCACTACACTTATTTAATTTCATGTCGATTTAATGATTTTTGGTGAAGTTTTGTAGATGAATCATTATTTGGTAAAGCTTTTCAAGCGTGAGGGGAAATTCTCGAAGGAATCAACCCATTCTTGAAAAATATTCAAGGAAAACCCACATGTTTTTTGAATTCCAAAGTCTCATCTATATCTTATTTGTGTCTTGCAGGGATTCTTTCAAGTTTCTTAAAGCTTTTATTTCTTGCATCAAAATATCAAACTTGGAAATATTTATTTTTTATGTATTGTACTTCATTTATCAAATCTGGCTATTTCAAAGAGCTAAGTCATGATTAGTCAAAGAGGAGAGCTTGTTCATACTCTTTGGCTTAGCCTCTTGTAGATTATTTTTGTAACATACTTTGTTGTCATCTTGGTCTAACATTTGAGTTATTTTTGTATCCTTTTGAGCAAGATAGTTTCCATGCTTTGATTTGTAGACTTATTCATCTTGAAAGCATTTATAATATCTTGTGCTAACAATTTAGTGTTTCACTTTTCAGGGTTATTTTGGCTTTCCATGTGAAAGCATTTCACTTCATTTTAAGCAAAATACAATTTCATTTCTTAAAGAGAAAATACTTGGAAGGAACTGGTTGTTTATGTATTTCATGCTTATCTTATGATGGTTATTGCTCATATCAATTTTTTGCTTATAAATCTTAAAGAGATAATCTATTTAACTCTAACAATTCTCTTAGAAACTCACATCCTTTTTAAATTAACTTTTCATTAGGGACCACCCCCCTTAGCTAACCTAGGAGATAGCTTAAACGAAGAGAGTCGGAAATAGTGTGACAGCCCCTTCTCTGAGTTCACTGCCACCAACCACACCTTGTGGGGTTGAAGGCTTTTCTCACTGACTTGTAGGTAGGTGTAGGCGGCAGGGTCAACACCGTGTTATCATCTTCCCTATTGAACCTAGGCAGCTGCTTTAGGTAGTCCTGGGGCATTGCACTCAGGGGTTGAGGTAAATTAAGAGGTGCATATTTATTTAGCAAAAATCCTGGAAGAGCCATCTGGATTAATGAAGGGGGATTGAGACTTGACTGAGGAACTTGGCCCAAAAACACAGTGGTAGGAGTGGCTAGACTGCATGTAGGGTATGTCAAGGCCTTAGGAACAAATCCTAAGTAGTGAGTAACAACGGGCTGAGAGCTGGATGAGGAAGCTTCAAAGGCTGGTGAGATGATAGTATCAGCAGGGGGAGTTTTCTCTTTCTAGACTTTCCTGAAAATTAATTTTTCTGGGTCAGATACAAATGGGGATTTCTGTTGAGATGTATCTGAGTGAGTGTGAAGTCTTTTAAAAGCCAGGGTGATAATTGATAATGGGGGGTTGTGGAGTCGCAAAGGTTATGCGAATGCAATCCGAACAAACTTTGCTCACCTACACAAAGAGTGCTCGATTTGTCGTATCCCAAGGGAAAAATCCTTCAATACGTTCCCCGGCAACGACACCAAAAGATGTTGTAGCTCCCAAAGACAGCCTTGGATTGCTTACAAGACCATTGCCTCGGCACATCTAGATTTGTGTGTCTCAAATGATTTGCAGGAAACTGGGGACATCACTTATGTTCTATATATATATATATAGGAATTGGGCTAGTTCATTCATCCAAAGATATGAGTTACGTATTTTAGGTATTTCTTCTCGTACACAACTCACAAAAATATAACATAAAAGAGTGGAGGCCAAGTAGTTTGAGGACTCACAGTTCAATAAGGTTTATAGAGCAAATGAAAGAGGATAAGGAGAAAGGATAACTCATCATATAGAGCTCACGACATCAAGAATTCTATATTTGACACATAGAGCTTGAAGCAAGTAAGAAATCCTATACTTATTTGAGTTACAAGAAGATATAATGGACTGAAGGAAAAAGAGGTGGTTTCAACAATCCTCACAGGCACATGCATCAACCAATCAATACATGTGAATCTGTAAGGAAGTAAGAAACATTTCTAGCATCTATAATTGCATGAATTCATTAGAAACATGAACATAATGGGTTTTAACAGAGAGAAAATCATACTGTAATACTCAAAGGGGGAATCACCACTATTTTTTCATATTCTGAATGATCTGTATCTTAAAATTATACAATCTGAAACAACATGTAGTTTTTCTTGTAGATTTGTGAACCTATTTTAAGTCTTCCTCCTATTTATTAGGAGAGGAGGAGCCTGGACATTCATTACATCAAAAATATCTTCAGCAAAGTCCCAGCGGTCAGATTGACTAGCTGTCTCGGCTTGAGATGGCTTCTGTGGCCCAAACATATTATAGAATTAATGACCATATTGAAGGAAGGCATGTTACAAGACAAAAATAAGTAAACAACCAGACATAAAAGTAAATGAAAAGTCTTTGTGCCCATCCTATGATTGCCTCTGCCTCGGGCTACAATTTTCTCATGGTATGGCCTCCTGTGCTACTCAACTGACCTCGTCGCTTCTACCTTTACTACTCGAATGCCTTGTTTTGTGGAGTATGGAGTGGCTCGACTGTAAGTGTTTGTTTCGGTGGTCCTTCGTTGTGTAGAGGAGTGAGGCTCCATGACGAACCATTAAATCTTACTGAGCCCCCCATACTATCTTCAACACTTTGCGTCATACTTACTTTAATGCCACAGCTACCAACCCATCAACCTTAAGAGCAATGTACCATGCTATCGAGGTTGTAAGGTAGTAGGAATTTTACTCTTGAAAGCGCCACAGAACGATGGGCTCTAATGCTCCTTGGCCCCCTTTGGTTTAGCCCCTTTCTTCTTTTCTTATCATATGGTCGGGGGCTATAACCAGGGGCTTAGCCCTCAGGTGCTAAGGCCTTTGGGCTCCTGTCCGGGGGAGCTTTTTCCTTTGTTACACAAAATACCGCATCTTGGCGCTTCATATGCTTTACCTTTAGCGTCTCCCTTTCTAACTTGCAATCGCCGACCAGTGGGATCAGACCCACCAAGGATATCGCAATCGCAACCCCGGAGAGGGGGACCTTTTACTTATTTCTCAACGTTGGCCGACTATCCAAACACGGGAGCTTTATAGGCTTGATCACGTAATATATCGCATCCAGGAGGATCCCCGCTTATCGCAATCGTATGCTGGGAGAGATTGAGGTGGAGAAGCACTTTAACCTATGCAACCGTCGATCGCCAATCTGTGGGAGTGACATCATCACTGTTAAGTGTCACCTTGTGATTGGTGACACATGTCACCTGGAAATGCCCCCATAGGACCCTTGAAAATGCTGAATTTGAACGCCACATGTCCTCTGTAATGCCACGTTAGAGATGATGTCAATTGCCATGTTAGCCATAAGGACCAATCATATCACGCCACGTGGCCCCCCTCGAGGAGAGAGAAAATGGCCTGTCTGGCCTTGGTTTTTCTGTGAATTCCTTTGTTAAATAGAATCGGCCCCTCCCTAGAGATTTAACACTGTATCGGAAATCGGCGATATCACAAGGTTTTTTAAGTTAGAACCCCGTAGCCACGCCATTGCCGATATGCGGGATTTACTATGAAGTTGCAGGATGCGGGATTGCGACATTTCAGGACTGCGGGGTCGCGGTACTGCGGAACTGAGGGATCGTCACATGGCTGATATGCAATATTGCATGATGCCCCATTGTCGATATGCGAGATTGCAGGACTGCCCACTGTCGATCACCAATAAGTTTTTCCGCCACATGGAGGAGAGAGAAGAAGGCTCGTCAGTCCTTGTTTTGCATAGATTTCCTTTGTAAAATGATTTTGGCCTTCCTCGGCAATTTTACACTATATCGCAACCCCGCAAGGTTTTTTAAGTGGTACCCCCCGCTGATTGCCGATAAGTCTATATTGCGAGACTACAGGGTTGCCGATATGCGGGATGCGGGACTGCGATATCAGTGTTTGGCACAATGAATCGTCGATAAACCTTGAGCATGTGCCCGGGGACCTCGCCGATAGCCGATTTGCCATGAGATTAGCTCTTGGACCTCCTACCTGCGATTTTATTTAAGTCTTTTCTCCTTGTCTTCTGGCTATCCATGGGTAACTTCAGCAGGCCATATCTTATGATCCAAAAGTCCATTTTCAGACTTCCATATATCGTTGGAAGGCCCTTTCTGAGCACTGTGCAATGGAGAGGGTCCAATTAAGCCCTGAGATTTTTCGTGGCCTGGGAAGGTGGATTCAAACTTCACTACCCTTGGGCAACCTTGACCAACCGAAACCCACAATGCAGTGAGTGACAACACCTTCCCAATCTGACAATCTCTCTGCCCAGGATACTCTAGACAAATACTTTCCATTCTTCAGAGACTGACTTCAGGGCCAACCTCACCATTTCGATAAGATAAGACAATAATCCTACAGCTTCCAACGAGTCTCGAACCTCCTAAAGCTTCGATAGGAACGGATCAATGCATTCGCCCTTCTGCATCCTCATAGCTCTCATCTTCTCCTCCAAGTACATCTTCCGCTGCTTGAAAGATCCTTGATACAACGTAGCCAAGAAATCCCACATCTCTTCGGCAGTCCCTTTGCCAGCAATGTGACATACAACGTGATCCCTCACTCCATCGAGGATCAACCGCTTGGCCTTCACCATTTTAGCCTAATACTTCTTGAGTGGATCGCATCTGAAGGTTCAGCTACCACACTGTCGACATAGGCTTTGAGATTATGCTCATCCAGAAGGCAAGGGATCCTAGCCTTCCAGATCACATAGTTGGATGTTTTGTCCAGCTGATCTTGATCTCTCAGCCCATTAGCTGCCATCTCTGCCAACAAAATGTCGAACTGCCTCCTTTGTCCTCTGCCCAACTGGCCTACGTACTCCCTGCAGGAGTTAGTAGATCTGCTCCTCCCTCAAAAGTGTCTCCTTCCTTCTTTTGATGTTTTTCTGCCCCAGAAACTGCTGCAGAAAACTGTGTCTCCCCTAAAGACTACTCTGCGCTGCTCCCTCTATCGCTGACAAATATCGATCTGGAAATCTCACCTCTCTGTAAACTCACTCAGAGAGAGATTTTCCTCGAGAATCTTGCCCTCTTGGCCTGGACTACGCAATCCTTCTGGGGATTCGATCTGCTATCTATGCAACACTTTGATCTCCCTCCTTCTCTTCAATGCTTGGCTCTTCTGGTATGCTCTCTTGCTTCACCTGCGTTCTGATACCATGTGAAAATTTGGTGACCCAAATTTCTATTGCAGCAACTGATTAAGTTTATTCTATTTGTTAAATAACTAAACAAATTATTTACTATGTTCTATGGTAAATATCGAAACCAATACACTACAACCTTCACTAAATTAAATATATGCAAAAACAAGAACTGAGAAGAAGAAATACACAACACAAGTGACACAGTTGTTTTTGGACAAATGTCCCCAAAAAAACCCAATGTGGGAAAACTGGTGCAGCAGCCGAGGGTTTGTATTATTAAGCAGTGGTTTTCTAAATACAATTCTTCGGATGCCCAAACTTGCAATCCTATACAGAGAACTAACTAGGCAAAAGGTAGTGAGATGATCTCAACGTGTCATTGGGAGATCTGGCACTGATCTGTGCTAGAGATGAGCTTTTGTGCTGCCTCTGCATAGTACTGCGTCATACCCACGCAGTCACTACGTCACTACTGCTGGGACTGCGTTGCACCTCCTATCAATCCTCTGATGGCTGGAAACTTTGACCCTCTGGCCTCCCGGTCTCACACCCCGGCTTCGACACTAGATCCTCACTGCTCCTCAACAGAATTTTGATCTCTCTCTGAAGATCTGCGCTGCCACAACGTAGCTCTGCGTGGCCCTGCGTCAGCCTCTCTGGACATCTTTCTGCCCTCTCTGCCTTGTACTCTCCGGATTAGGAAAACTTCCTCCAGAAACTATCCCTGCCCCTCACTGCAAGAAATCACCTCGATCACTTCTACGGCAACTGTTGCGCTGCTCTCTTGAGAAAATCGATCTCTGATCTCTCACTCAATGTGTTTTCCAAATGGCCATCGAAGTCCTTATAATCTTCTTGTTGAGTAATCAACGGCCCAGATTAGATTCTAGTCAATGGCTCAGATCATTTCGACTTGATCCTCGTCTTGTTCTAGAAGCTTCACCCTCAGTATAATTAATACCCCTTAATTATTTTAATTTTCCTAAGTTTAGACTTAGGCACCCATTAAAAATAATTAATTATTTTAATAAAGCTGTCTCCGGGTGGAATTCCCAAAAACAAATTCTGGGTATTATCCTAGCCTCCCTGCAAATTTTGAGGCTTAAAGCACATCCAATGCTACTAGAATCAACACTATGATGGATTTTTTGCATCAAGTTTATTTACAAAGGGGTGGAAAACGGGTCATGTTGTTCATAATGAAAGAGTGTAATTGTGGTTGATTCTCCTCTTATCCTTTCTCATCTATATTCTTGAAATGTGTTTTCATGGTTAATTTCTTAGTTTAGATTCATTGTTTCATAGAAAATTTAGAAGTTTTTCTTAAGTCAAATCCTCCTCAAGAAAATCTGTTATATTGAGCAGTATATATGTGGGTGAACAAGTTGTTGATTTGAGTTGTTTACTTCAAATCTTGAATCTTCATAGAACTATTTAGATCTTTTCTGTTCTCTTAGACTCCATATTCCCAGCTTTGTCCTAGGCACTAATCCTATTCTCATCCCAAAAAAGAAAAAGAAAAAAAAAACTTAAAATATTTCTTTATTTATGTTTTTGGTAAATCTGGAATATATTGTTAAAATCACTCAAAACCAGCATAAGCCTAAAAACATTTTCTGCTGTATCTTATTAGGCTTGAATTCTGTCAAAACAAATCTGAAATTTACATCTAAATATGATAATCAAATCAGATTTATCTAAGGAACCCTCGTTGTGTAGTCATTTTTCTTGGCTGATTTTCAGTTTAGATAAATCTGGAATTTATAACTGAAAGTTCTCATAAGTTATAACAAAACCAGATTTCATCTTAGTCTTTCTGACCTTAATATTCTGAACTTTGTGCAAAGACATAGTACCCTTAGGGATTCCCCCCTTGTGCCGGAGAAGATATTGTCAAAAGCGAGTTGAGATCTATCATGGTGACATTGGGTGGCTCTCTATAGTCCCCCCTAGAGTTTTGAGCTTTAGTACTTTCGTCTCTAAAATAAGAGTTTGGGTAGTAACAGGTTTCATGGTTGATTTGCAGTCATTTGAGTTGAAATTCAACATTTCCATTATATAAGGGTTTCACTTGAGGGTTGTCATTTCAATTTCATTCATTGCCATATTTCCA
Source organism: Pinus taeda (assembly GCA_000404065.3). NCBI lineage: Eukaryota > Viridiplantae > Streptophyta > Pinopsida > Pinales > Pinaceae > Pinus > Pinus taeda. Next base: position 133,582 of record APFE031366713.1, read on the forward strand.
TTTGTGTCAATACATTTTAATTCAGCAGAATTGTTCTGCTATATTGAATCCTTGGGAATAAAATTAACGGTTTTCTTATTTTAGCACCAAAGTTATGCTCGTGAAAATTCCTTACAATAATTAGAGTTTCACAACATGATTGTGGTCAGACCATGAAAATTCTAGGTATTCACCGCATATCTAATCCAACTCACACTCTGACATACTTCGGTTCCTTAGCCTCTTGGCATTGAGCAATGTAGGATCTCAGAAGTCAGAACAAGGCCATGCTTAAATAGTCACCTTCATCTCAAATGAAAAGGAACCATTGACGATGTTTAAGATTGTAGAAAACAGAACAAATTGCATTTTAACTGCTTGATAAAGTGCATTTTCAGTGAACCTCTATTCGTATCAAAATAGGTACTTATTTGGAAACCCCTTGACTAGCTAACCATATTACAGTCTCACGCTCTACTTAACCAGTTATAGATCAACTTCTCAACAACCTCTTGTTTGCTTTATAAGCAAGAATTTGCTTCCTTCTGCCTCGAACATGTTTTGAGGCTTATCTTTGTAATCTTTTAAGTCTCCCTTCAGTATTCTCTTGAGTATTCCCCTTTCTGGAAGGACAATTCAGTGTTTAAATGTTGGCATTCAGTTACCCTTGTAATGGTTTCTGAACAATAGTCCAACTTTCTCTGTCTCTCTCATTTTGTCCTTGCAGGTGTACTGGTTCCACTGCCGTCTTTGTGGTTGAGTTCTCTCCACTCATCCAATTTTGCAATTATCAGGTTCTGCAGTTGTCTATCTTGTGTGTGATCTTACCTTGCAGTAGGTTCACATCTCCCATAGGTCATTATCTTTCGAAATTGTCCTTTGTAGATGTTTTGCTCAGCGGCCTGTTCCTTGAATCATCGTGCTGTGTGCAAATTTTGGCTGCAAAAGATAAAAGAAAGACAATACACATCCTTATTGTACTTACTACAAAGCATAATGAAGGGCATTGGAACATACAGTGGGATTCCATGATCCATCCCACATTAATTCTTCTCTTCTTAGTTGTGTATGCATCAACATTTCCTTTGGGAGTTGTGTTGTGAATAATCCAACGTTCCTAACAATCATGAGACAAAGATGTTTTATAAGGCATTAAACACACCAAAAGATTTACCAATCTGGAAGCCGGCTTTGGGGTGCAAGTAACATCAGCATCAGCATCCTTCCTCACTCTGGTACTAACATCATCAGCAGTTTCAATGTCATGCCTTGTGCCTTGTGGGGCATCTTTGGCTTGTAGTCATTATCTATGTGATGTTAAAAGCTATCTTCCTATGGTGGTATATCCCTATGTTGGGATTGCTTTGGTGCCATGCCTTGTGGGGCATCTTTGGCTTGTGGTCATTGTCTGCGTGATGTTAAAACCTATCTTCTTACAGTGGCATATCTCTGTGTTGGGATTGCATATCTTTGAGACAATAGCAATAATAATTTTATCTCAAATTCTCAATAGACAAAAGGTGGAAACAGTCTAATAAGACAATCTGGTAGAAGCAATCTAAGACAAAGACCTGAAACACAGAAGACATGAAATAGTGACATGATAATGGCGTGTGACATGATAATGGCGTGTGGATTAATAGTAATTCTCCCTGGGAATAGGACCGGCTTAGAAGGAAAGAATCCGAATATTGCTTCATGAGGTATCAGGTTTGCACATCATCACACAATTAATAGCATGTCTCCTCTATGTTAATCCCAGATCAGTGTTAAGGCTGAGAATTTTTGTGCCCTCTTAAAGTCAGTTCTTAGGAAGTTTTTTGGTTGTATTACCTAATTCAGATTTTCCTGCTGGATTAGCAACTTAGCAAGTACTAGCATCCATTTAAATAGCATAAGGACTATTTTCACAGGTTATGGCATGCCTTCTCTATGTTAATCCTAGATCAGTGTTAAGGCTGACAATTTTGTGCCCTCTTAAAGTGAGTTCTGACGAAGTCTTTTGGTTGTATTACCTAATTCAGATTTTGCTGCTGGATTAGCAAGTACTAGCATCCATTTAAATAGCGTAAGGACTATTTTCACAGGTTATTTTATTAAGTACAAGAGATGTTTCTGTAGAGTTTATTTTAAGGCTGAATTTGGACAAATTGCATAAAATAATGCATCCTTAATACACTTGCCTCCTGAGCTACTCCAAGGTTTCTATTTAAACATATCTTATCGAAAAACAATTTTCCTTTAAATTTAAATGATCTGCAGTGATAACGTACACAAACAACTCTATATAGCAGATTTCTTCCTAAAATACTATCTAGACATCACATATGATCATTCCACTGAGAAAAGTGAGGTGCATTGTACTGTTGGAGTGGGGTGATCCATTAACTCCTCAGGGATGTACCATATAACAGTTCACTGAATCTAGAAGGTGCTTTGAGTGCATTGAATATAGATACAGGCACAGAACCATCTAAACTTTAAGCATTGCAACCTGAGGTGCATATCAGACTGGGTTTAGATGTGTTTGCATTAATGCTAAGTAAACTTGAATCACAGAGTACTGTAAGAATTACTTGAGTATGCTGACATAAGGTAGTTCACCACCAAACCTTCTCAACACATAGCAGCTTGAAGTAAGTAGTAAACATTAAAAACCGATTTGGATAAAGGAAAAACAGAAGGCTGAAAGCCTGAAGAACTACAGCATGTTACTGTAATTCTTTGTGCTCATATATGCTTTAAAGGAAAATTGTAAACCAAAAGAACCGAATGGAAGTTACAACTTACTTAAGTAAAGATTCCCAAAGGCCGGAAAACTCACTTCAAATATTACTTCCTTTCAGGACCAAATATATTTATGGTATGCTCGATATGTCTGCTTCTCGCCCGGAATGTTTGAACGAATTTCATGTACACCAGAGTCATTTGAATAAAGTGTAAATGAGATATCACGCATACGTATACAATTGTGTCGTTGGTCGTGGCCATGTAAAATCCACTCAATGTCATGTCTAAAACCACCCACTTTATCTATATATTTTCCATCGTACCTCGTGTCGTGTGTAGAACACCCCACTTATCCATATTTGTTCATATTTCTATACTCCACGTTGTATTACATTCTACAGAATTGAAGAGAAGGGGCGAAATCAAATTTCCCCTCAATTCTCAAAGAGGATTGGGCCAAATTGAAGTATACTTTGTTGAGTGGAAAAGTTTATTCAGGGGAGAGGCTTATTCCACAGTAATGATGTTCGTCATTAAAGTTGAAATTTTGTTCATTTCAACCAAAATAAAAATTTTAATCTAAAAATTAAAAAAATTTAAATACTATACAAAATATTTAAATAATATCGATTCGTAAAAAATTTACACGTGAAGGAATTGGATCCATTTATGTATTTAAGATGGATCTATGTTGGTTTTACAGCAATATGAGGGGATGTGTATGTCCTTCAGTCACTCTTTAAAACAAAAATAAAAAATATGTTCTAAATAGAAAAGTAATTTTGGCTATAATAAAAAAATGAATATGTTGTAAAGTAATTATAAGTAAAAAAAAATTGTGTTAGTAAGATGTTTAAATTTTATACTTTTCAAAAAGATTTTAACAAAAGATTTAAATAAACTATTTGAAGATCTATATTAACTAATTTATGTCTATATCAACTTTATATATATATTATATATAGAAATTTTTTGTTAAAATAAAAATATTTTAATGTGGTATATAAAAAAATATTCAATGTGGATTATCAATAAAATATTTTAATAGGAATTTATATTGACATATACTTAAAGTATATTAATAATAATATATATTTTTTTTAATTTGCATGATAAAATGTATACATGTACATGTTATGTGAAATATTTGAATGTCAATTACATATTATATATCATTTAATTTTTTAATGTATATGTCATGAAAAAAATAAGATTTTATGGTAAAAATGTTTATTTGGTCTTATATATACTCTATTTATCGTTCAAAAATACAAGTTAAACAATGAAAATCAACACATTGTATTTTGTGCTCTAAAGAAGTTTGCATGTGAAGAAATTTGGTCCCTCTCAACTCATGTTAAATCCCTACTTAAAATGGATCTATGCTAGTTTATATGAGAGTAAAAGGATATTTTTCGCCTTGTCAATGGAAGTGTTCACCATAACAACTTATTAGACTAAAACGTTTGATTAATTGGTCTAAGCGACTAGTGATGTTTTCATTATTATAGTTAGGTGGTTGAAGATAATTATATTATTAATTCCTAATGTTAATGTGAATTGGTGTTTTTTTATTAATTATTTTGGTAAGTGTATTTATATTGAAAAAGAGGGTGTCAATTTTTAGATTTTTTTAATATATAGTGCAAAAAGCATAAACAACTATAATGATATTTCAATATTGCTACTAAAACTGCATGACTAAGTGCATGAACTTGTCGCACCACTTGATGTGGTTTTATGTGGTTACTGAGGAACCAGACTTGTTGTTAGAGTCCTCTTGCAAGCGTGCAGATAAGGCAGAGCTGGCAGGCTTGCGAGCTCGAGACAACTGGGCAGAGCTTGCAAGCGTTTCTAGGAGTATGTTGAGTTGTTGTTAGGGTCATGGGGCATAGAGAGTTGGTGTTAAGGAGAGGCGTTGTCAGGGTCTATGATTCAAACGAGAGTGGTATTGGATTATATCAGTTTTGTGGGACAAGTGCAATGATCTGCAGAAACTTGTCTAGCACATTTCATGCCCCCTTTTGTTTCTTTGAACAGTGATTTTAAGTTTTCTCCATTTTCACTGCAAATTGGAGTTGGGGCAAAAACATTAAAGTTGCAAACGAGGGGCTCAGTAACCTTGAATTGTCAATTAAACCATGCCCAATCTTGAAGCGGGTTAGGGTAGCTTTAAAACAAGGTCTCTCAAATATGTTGTTAAAAGCCACTTCTCGGATGAAAACATATACCCAGACAACCTATGATTACTAAAATGGACTCCAAATTGTTTTGAGGAAATGAGAAGGCCTGCAGGAAAATATCATGGCTCATAATGGAAACCCCTTCTACCAGAGTTTCTACAGGTTAACGTGGTAGCAATAAGTGGATTTTTGTGAATGAAAAACAATAATTGGGGATATTGAAGCGCAGACAAGTCCAAGAAAGCAAACAATTGCAAAAAAAAAGACTCATCATGATTTTACCAAAAGTAACAAAAAAACAACTATGTGGCGGCATATACAAGGGGCCATATAGTAGTCTATCAGATAGATCGGGAATGTGATAGAGGCAAAAAGAAAGGGGTTATTTCTTCCTAGGAAGTATATGAGGCAAAGTAAACTAGAATTGAAACCTATATAATAAACAAAGGGACAGGAGAGAACATACCTCAAAGCAATAAATATTTATACAATCACACAACCTCCCTTTGTTGTGGTCTCCAAAAATTTACGTAAATGAGCTCATGAGCATGAAAAAGGGAATTGAAATTTTAGAGGCAAAAGGACCATAAGAAGACAACAAGTTAAAGAAAATCACAGAAGCTAGAAGGAACATTGAAAGGGAGAATAAGTTGTTAAAAGAGCAGGTAAGAAACCTACAAAACAAAATGGAGAAAGGGCGGTAAGGGATAATCAATTTAAAACAAGAAATGGAACAGGCAAGAGCAAAAAAAAAAAATAATAATAATTCAGATCCAATGGGAACAACTAACACAACTCAAATGGAAAACATGGAAATAAGAGAAAACAAGCTAATGGAGAAAATAAAAGAGGCTAAATCCTGGGCTCAAGTGGTAAAAGAACCGACAAGTGAACAAAAGGAAATCATAAAAAACAAATCAAGAAACAAATAAGAGAGGAAAAGGATAGAGAAGAAAAAGTGGTAAATATCATCATCAAAGGCCTGAAGGACTTTGGAGAAAAAGAGCGAACAAATATTCTAGCAAGGAATTTCCTCAAGACAAGTTGCATTGGATAGGTGGGATTCAAGATGCAAATATGATAGGAAAGAATATGGGTCTATGCATGGAGATGGGTTACACTTTTTGGCAAAGCGGGGGCACGTTTTAGTGGAAAAAGGATGCTCGATTAATCCATTTTAAGTGCTCGATCAAGCAATTTTTAAGCGCTTGATCGAGATGCTTAGGGGCTTAAAAATAGTTCAATCAAGCGTTTAAATAAACCATCGATCAAGCTCCTTTCTAGCTCTGAGTTATGAGCTTGATTGAGATTTAGGGCTCAAACAAACTCTATGGTTCATTCAAGCTTATGGCTCGATTGAGAGTTAGGGCTCGAGCGAGCTCTATGGTTCGATCGAGATTATGGCTCGATCGAGCCCTATTTCTTATTTAAAAACTCAGGTAGTGGTTTGCAAAAGCCATTTTTTTCAAATCGCGAGGAAGGAGTTCGACAGAGGATTTCTAAGCTCGACCAAGATAGAGGAACTCAATCTAGCTGCCCATCAACGCCACCAACAACCCAAAGGCTCAAACCAAGGTATGTTTCTTGTCTTTTTGTCTCTTTTATTTAATTTTCTTGCAAAATAAAATAAATTGATTTGGGAAAAAATATCAGTATACAAAAACCACAAAAACCACCATGACAACTACAAAAAACTACCAAGAAAACCCTTGAGAACTACAAAAAACAACCTAGAAAACCAACAAGAAAACCCTTGAAGACCACCAAAAACAACCTAGAAAACCACCAAGAAAACCCTTGAACCACAAAAAAAAACTATAATTTAGGTTTTTTTTTTCATTGTATAAGTTATCAACAATGGTAGCATGTTTATTATGAATATTTTCTATGGTAAAAACGTTATTTTTCATTATTTTATTTTTAATTTTTTTCTTAAGAATTTAGTGAAATAAATTTTCAAAAAAAAAAAACTTTTGTTATTTAAAATTTCCAACAAATCTGACCATAAATGCCCCCAAAAATTCCAAAACAAGAAACAACTATTTAACTATAACCAATAAATAAATAAATTATGAGATTGAGATTGACATGATGAATATGGTTGTTCATGGTGAACCTCTATTAAATCAAATAAGAAATTTCATTTCATTTTTTATTTTAATTTAAATTAATTTATATGTAAATATTTTTTAATAATAAATATAGTATCTTGTTTTAAAAAAATTATTTTTACTTAAATAAAATATGAACTCAATTAAAAATCGAGAAAATTATATTATTGAATTAAATTATATATATATTATATATATATATATATATATATATATAATAAGTATAACATAACTATATATGCATATAAAACATTTAACTATATAACATAGCATAACTTGTAATATAACTATATAGTTATGTATAACATAATTATAACTATAACATATATTTCTCTTACACACATATATATAACATTTAACATAGTTTTATAGCTATTTAATATAATGTGCTCTTCATAATAATATAAGATGGGTGATGCTCAACAACAACTTTACATGGAGCTTAATACTTTGGTTGATAATTTATCAAAAAAAAAGATTTTAAATATAGGACTTCAGCCTAGATTAAATTATACTTGAGTTTATTAGTTGTTTTCTTGTCAGCGTTCTTTCTATGTCAACATTTTTTTTTATTTTTTTTTTTTTTTTTTTTTTTTTTTTTTTTTTGGGATTAGTTTATATGTATTATATATGTGACTTGCAAAGCCATCTACCATGCGGCTCCCTCCCGCAACTCGTTGGAGTGTTGGGTGATCTTCTATACATGATCAGACTCGTGATAGATTATGTAGCCCAACTAGAGTGTGTGTTCCACTCATAGATCCTCCCTTTGACACTAATCAGAGTGTCAGAGGTAGTGTTTTTTTCTCTGTTGATGATATTACTACCGATAGCAGAGCTTCTTCACCTATTGTAAGTAGACCTCTTGCATTTTAAATCCTCTTTAAACTTTATGTGTTTATGTCTTAAAATTGTCTTTAATTTTTAAATCATCTTCAATTGATGTGTTTGAATATAATATATATGTTATTATGCTTCTAGTTTGTTATATATGTTAAATTATGTTTATGATTTGAAGACCCTCCATAGGGGGAAGTTGAGGATCACAGTGCAGTGTCAATCTCTCTGTGGAACGATGCTATAGCCAATATCACAGTTGAGGATGTTAGGGCCCAGAAAACATGGATCACACGAGAGTTGGATAAAATCTCTGCTAGTTTTCCTACTAGGCGTAGTTTGTCATTGATGTTGGATAGCATTAATAGGTTGATCGAGACCTACTAGAGGGCAAGCCCACAAAGCCACCTCTTATATTCCATACATAGAATTAGGAGGCTAGAGGTTAGAGGCCCACATACTTGGAAGGCGGTGAAAGATGCCACCAAGAACATTGATGTTCGTTTGGAGTTGTTTGACATCCCTCTGGACTATCATGCTAGACATGTTGGTCCCATTCCACTAAAATATTTTAAGAATGTTGATGCGGCACCTTTTGTTTATGATCAATTCATTGGATCTTGGGTCCATTCACCCCACCATGACCAAGTTCCCATTTACTTTACAAAGAATATATATAAAGAGTTGGTGTTACATATGAGGCTGAATTACACTAGCACCGGATATGAGTTTTATGGACCCGACTTGGGGTGTAGTTATGGTCGTGTTAGGGCTCGTAGAGACCTTGCGCAAGTAGCACCACCTCTAAGCTTGTTTCCACAACCATCTCGAAGCATGGTATTTCCAACGAGGCTAGAGAAATCATCACAGATTGAAGTTGAGACAAAGTATACCATCGGAAATAACATGCAGAGGACATTGGTCATTACACATGTCGCATTACGTGGAGAAATGAGAAAACCACCTATGTGGCCTCATGACCCACCAATTCCATTACATGATGATTCATATCTCAAGAGTATAGGGTGTGACCAAATTTTTCCATATGCACATATGTGTCGTGATACAATCCTTGGCACTTGGAGGGTGCACGACCCACGTGACACAGACCAGGTACATATATACGGAACTTTTGACTCTTATCGTCAAATTGTACATTATTTATATTAACAAGTTCATATCATATTGCATTTATATAATTAAATTCATGATAACACGCATACACAATGTTGAAATTTCTAGGTATAACACGTTAGAAATCCCTACTGCATTATATGGTTTATTTCACTTACTTGTTTATTCCAATAACAAGTTATTTATACATATAAATACTGAAAATAAACACAAATGCAGCCTTAACTCATATATAGATCAACAAATGAAATAATAGACACACAACGGACATCATTATTTTTGGACAATCATCCCCGGAAAAACCCAATGCGGGAAAACCGGTGCAACGGTTCTGAGGGTTTGATTATTATGCATATTTCTTGAGTACAACTAGGTTGTCGAACTGGCTCACCCAATAGAGGTTGTTACACGGCAATAATACCTCTTCTTGGAGACAAATATTCAGCTATTCTGCACCACGAAATTCCTTTCGGCGCTTCTCCTAGGCTCTACGTCAACCCTGATAGCCTTAGCATAGCTCCTGAACCATTTGTGTCAACCTTCTGACTCTCTGCGTCATCTCTCTAGCCTTATGCATCACACACGCAGGCCCCTCAACCTCTACGTAGTCTCTAGCTGCCTCTGTGTGGCTCCTACTACTTCTGCATCAGCCTCTTCAGTTGATGAGCTGACCCTTAGGCATTATCTCTGCCTCTATGCTATGTACTCATTGCTCCTTGCTACAATAGATCACTTGTTCGAATTTTCTCAGTAAATCTCACTCCAGAAAATCAAACTGGTTGATCAATCTTGGTGTATCTCCAACTGACTCTCAATCCTCCTCTTATACTTTTCTTGTTGAGCCTTCAACAGCTGAGATTAAGTCTCTAACCAATAGCTAAGGTTATATTTGGCTTGATCCATGTCATTTAGAACATTCTCATCTAGTTTTATATTAATACCCATTAATATTTCAATTTTCCTAAGTTTAGACTTAGGAACCCCATTAAAAATATTAATTATTTTAATAGCTCTCTAATCAGGTGGAATTTCCACAAACCATTTCCGAGTCTTGGAGATATTATGTGCCTTAGATTGGCCACCAATTTTCATGGCTAAAGCACATATGATGCTACCACAAATCAACACTCCCTCTTAGTGAGGAATGTGCTCTAGTAATTCTCCACCACTAAACATCACACTGATCCTTCCGCACCGGTACCTATGTTGATACTTGGCCTGTTGCCCAACATCCACTGCCATTGCTACATCTGTACTGCAAATCCCTCTCAACATGCTGCCCATATCACTGCCACTGCTAACTACTGCACTACAACTCAATTACTGAGAAGTAAGTAAATGATCTACCCAAATATTGACATCCTTGTCAGTCTGGAAGCCTCCTGATGCTAAAGCTACCTCTACTGTTATCCTGTGCTCCCTCTGTTGCCTCTACACTGTTGCAAACACCTTTGTGCCTCTTGCACTTCTGCAAACACCTATGTGCCTCTTGCCCTACTGCAACCACCTTTTTGCTTCTCGCAGTACTGCAACCCCCACTACACTGCTACAAACCTCCGCACTCTAGCACTACCTTATCGCTCCATCGCATCTTGCTTCTACCCGACATCCGTAATCCTACTACTATTGTTAAGGGTTCCTGTAGCCGGATATGATCCAAGAGTTTGGGCACCTCAAGGATCCTGCCCCTAGTACGTAGTCCTCCTGACTACAACTCGATGTCTCCCCACCTCTTCTCTAGAGGTGCATGAGAACTCATGGCACAATTGTCATCAGCCTCAACTTCTTTCTCTGCCTTAGCCAGAGTTGCCCTGGAGTCGAAAGCCTCTCCCTTGTTCTTCTTCCTAGGACATTGGCATGCATAATGACCCAACTCCCCACAATGGAAGCACCTCAGCTTGGAGATGTCCTTCTTCTTCCTCTTCCATTGTTGTCCCGCAAATGCTAGAGTCGCATGCTCCTCCTCCTCTTTCTTGATTCAACTTCCCTTCCCACTACTCCCTGCCTTAGTCAAGTGTCAGATATCTTCTTGGCGAATAGTTGCCCACATCTCTTCCCATCCTGGAAGATTAGCTCTACCAAAAATGCCTTGAACAAATGTCTCCCACTCCTCAGAGATTGCATTCAGGGCAGTTCTCACCATGAACTCCTGGTTCGGTGTGGCCCCTATAGAAGTAAGTTGATCACAAATCCCTTGCAATATGAGGAGTTATAGATATATCTTCTCCCCCTTCTGCATCTAATACGACCACAGTTGATTTTCCAATAGCATCTTCCGCTGCACGGAAGTGCCTTGATATAATGTCATCAAAGTATCCCACATATCCTTTGTTGTGTTCTTTTCATCAATATGTGGTACAAAATGATCCTTGACCCGATCAAGGATTATGAACTTTGACCTCTCTATTGCATCCTCATATTTCTCATTATAAGTAAGGTCATTGGGATAGCCACGGTTCTCAAGGCAAAGCCCTTGATGCAATGCTTATCCAGGACTGCTATGATCTTGGCCTTCTAGATGACAAAGTTGGAAGCCCCATCCAACCTGTCCTGATCCCTCGATTTGCTCACTGCCATCTCCACTCCCCTTCTGGACTCCCTCTGAGTTTTGACTTCCCTTCTAGAAATCTCCCTCTAAGTCCTGATTTCCTTGCTGGAAATCTTCCTGCCAAATGTCGAACCACTCCTTTCTAATCCTCTTTGCAACTACAACTCGAATATTGATTTCTTGGCTAGAAATATGTCAAGGTAGCAACTCCCTCTACCTTGGTTCTGTCCCGTTAGGTACTATTCTGCTTCGACAGAAACAATGTTGATTTGATGTAGCATCAGATGTGCTCTAGCCACGAAAATTGGTGGAGAGGCTAAAGCACATGAGATCTCCAATATGCATAAATGGTTTGGGCAAAATCTAACCAGTTTGGGAGATATTAAAATAATTAATATTTTTAATGAAGTCCCTAAGTCTAAACTTAGGGAGAATAAAATATTAACGTGAATTAATATAAAACTGAGTTATAATGGTCCAAAAGTCATGGATCGAGCCAGATTTAATCTTAGTTGTTGATTAGGGACTTAATCTCAACCATTGAATTGCCAATGAGAAAATTATAAGAGGAGGCTTGAGGGTCACTTGGAGAACACCCCGAGTTGATCAAGAATTCGACTTTCTGGGGCAAGGCTTGTTGAGGAAATCAAAGGAGTGATCAGAGTTGCAGCTGAGGGGTAGTGAATGTAGTAGCAGAGAGGTAGAGATAGTACTGGGAGCATCAGCGCAGAAGTCATAAGAGGGTTGACGCAAAGCCATCTAGGAGTTGTGCAGAGCCCGAGGAGGGCTAGCTTGGGAGACATAGAGGCTCTAGAGGATGACGCAGAGCCTAAAGAGGTTGACACTGGGTCAGAGAGGCTGACACAAACCCTAGAGGTTCACGCTGGGAAATTTTATGGGGCAGATTGGAGCTGATATCTGTCTCCAACTGAGAGGTACTACTGCCGAGGGCATTCTATGTTGGGTGAGCCATTTCTGGCACCCAGATTGTATTTTGAAACTACTTAATAATAAAACCCTCATATAGTTGCACCGGTTTTCTCGCATTGGGTTCTTCCAGGGACATTAATCCAAAAATAACGGTGTCACTTGTGTGCTTGTTTTTCCTTCAGTTGATGATCTGTATGTGTTGAGACTGTACTTGTATTTATTTTCAATATTTACATGGTAAATAGCTTGTTAATTAACAAAATAAGTAGGAAGAAATAAATTAGAAAGTATAGGAAGGATTTCTAGCAATTAGACTTAGAAATTTCGACATGGTATCAGAGTGTGGTTGCAAATCACATGATAACTGAGGGCATCAGCAGCAGAAATAGTTGTACCGAGTGACAAAAGTTGTTCCTAGCGGAAAAGCAGCAAGGAAGGGGTGACGCAGTGTTTATGTCATCAGTTCAAGCCGAGAAGAGGATCATCGTATTGGAAGAGAGGAGTAGACCTGACCTACGCAGTGCCCAGTCATCTTTCTCAGTCAGGAAGGATTGATGCCCGTGGCCAGTAGGTGCGGATTTTGTTGGTGTCAGGATTGCACAGAGCTTAGAGGCTCTAACATTCAGTTTGATGGGGCATAGGAGGTTGTGGGTAAGTTGCGGAGTGAAGATGGTGGTGTACTGTGGTCAGAACAGTACCTAACAGGGCAAGACCAAGGAGGAGGGAGTTGATGTTAAGGATTTATAGCCAAGAAATTTGGATTAGTGGTGCAGCTACACTAACAATCAAAGTGGGGGCATCTCGACATTGGCAGAGGGGTTTCTAGGAGGGAAATCGAGGCTCAGAGGGAGTCACACCGAGAACTTCCAAGAGGGAAGTAAAGAGACTCAGAAGAGTCAAAAGAGGAGCAGCGAAATGGAAATGAATGGGGTAAGAGATCAGGAAAGACTGGACGGAACCTCAAACTTTGTAGTCTAGAAGGCTCGGGTCTTGTCCATTCTAGACAGGAATCATCTCAATCACTTCCCCTTGAACATGATAGCGATCACAGTTGAGCCGGCTGAGAACGAAAAGTATGAGGAGGCAATGGCGAGGGCCAAGAGGATCATCCTTGACGGGTCAAAGACCATGTAGTACCACATATTGTTGAAAAGGACACGGCCAATGCGATGTGGGAGGCCTTGATGAAATTGTATCAGCATACTTCTGTGTAGAGGAAGATGCTACTAGAAAATTAGTTGTGGTCATACCAGATGCAAAAGGGAGAACAAATAGACACCTTCCTCGGTCGGTTAAAGGAGATCTGGGATTGACTGACTTCCATAGTGCCTAGGCCGGATGAGGAGATGTTGGTGAGGACTGCATTGAATGCAGTCTTGGAGGATTGGGAGGTATTTTTCCAGATCATACTGGTTAGGTCGACCCTTCCAAATTAGGAGGAATTATGGGCGGCTCTTTATCAAGAAGAGATCAGAAGACTAACCAAGGCGAGAAGTAGCAGCAAGGGGGTCAGAATCAAGAAGGAGGAAGAGGAGGATGTTGCCCTAGCATCTGAGGGAAGGCAAGAGAAACGAAAGAACAAGGACCTCTCCAAGGTCAAATTCTTCGATTGTGGGGAACTGGGTCACTATGTGAGCCAGGGTTCGAGGAAGAAGAGTAAGGGAGAGGCTTCTGAGACCAAGGCTGTACCAACAAGGGCAGAGAAATAAGTGGAGACAACTGATGATTATGCCATGATTACTCATGTGCTACTTGAGAGGAAGTGGGGAGACATCGAGCTGTAGTCACACGGACTACAAGTGATAAGGGGTAGGATCCTCGAGGTACCCAACCTCTTGGATTATACCTTGCTACGAGAGCCCCGAAGAGGAGTAGCAGGACTGGCAGATGTCGGTAGAGACGGATGCGGATGGAGCGACAGAGGGAGCTACAGTACAGGAGTCTGAGGACATCGTGAGGCAGCAGTGTGAGATGCACAGATTTGTTGCAACAACACAGAGGTTAGAGAGGGAGCACTTATCAGTGACAGAGGAAGCTTCAACATTGGGAGTGTTTCTAGCCTGACGGAGATGTCAGAGTTGGGAGATCAGTTACTTAATTCTCAATAACTGAGTTGCAGCGCAACAATTAGCAGTGGCAGCGCTATGGGCGGCACAATGCAGCATGATGAGAGGGGTTGCAGTGCAGATGCAATAGTGGTAGTGGCAGGGCCATGGGAAACACCACGGATGCAGAGGGAGCTGCCGTACAAATGCAACAGTGGAAATGGCAGGGCCATGGGTAGAAGTACATGATGCAACAATACAAATAATGTTGGGCAGTAGGCCTAACATCAGCACGAGGACCGATGCCGGATGATCAGGGTGATGCTTAGTGAGGAGTATTACTGGAGGACAATCCTTGCTACGAGGGAGTGTTGATTTGGTGTAGTATCAGATGTGCTCTAGCCACGAAAACTGGTGGAGAGGCTAAAGCACATGAGATCTCAAATACTTATAAATGGTTTGGGCATAATCTAACCAGTTTGGGAGATGTTAATATTTGTAATGAAGTCCCTAAGTCTAAACTTAGGGAAAATAAAATATTAATGTGAATTAATATAAAATTGAGTTAGAATGGTCCAAAAGTTATGGATCGAGTCAGATCTAATCTTAGACGTTGATTAGGTACTTAATCTTGGTCGTTGAATTGTCAATAAGAAAAGTATAAGAGGAGGCTTGAGGGTCACTTGGAGTACACACCAAGTTGATCAATAATTCAATTTTCTGGGGCAAGGCTTGCTAAGGAAATCGAAGGAGTGACCAGAGTTGCAGCTGAGGGGCAGTGAATGCAGCAGCAAAGAGGCAGAGATAATACCAGGAGCATCAACGCAAAAGCCGAGAGAGGGTTGACATAGAGCCAGTTGGAGGCCACACAGAAGCATCCAGAGGCCACACAGAGGTAGCCCAGAGTTGCGCAGAGCCTGAGGAGGGCCAGCGTGGGAGACAAAGAGGCTCTAAAGGCTGATGCAGAGCCCAGAGAGGTTGATTCTGGGCCAGAGAGGCTGGCACTGGCAGACGCTGGGCCAGAGAGGCTGACGCAGATCCGACTGAAAGGTAATACTGTCGAGGGAATTCTCTGTTGGGTGAACCATTTCTGGCACCCAGATTGTATTCTGAATCTACTTAATAATAAAACCCTCAGATAGTTACATCGGTTTTCCTGCATTGTGTTTTTCTAGGGACATTAGTCCAAAAATAATGGTGTCACTTGTGTGCTTGCGTTTCCTTCAGTTGAAGATCTGTATGTGTTGAGATTGTACTTGTATTTATTTTTAGTACTTACATGGTAAATAACTTGTTAATTAACATAACAAGTAGGAAGAAATAAATCAAAAAGTATAGGAAGGATTTCTAACAGTTATACATAGAAATTCCGACAAACAACACCCCACCAGCTTTCTAATCCACAATCTACCCACAACTCTCTAGGCCCTGACAACTGAAGAAATTGAGCCTTCCAGCTTTGCGCAATCCTGGAAAAGGCCAAAACGCTCCTCTGGCCAACTACGTCAAGCCTACCTGGCTGAGTAGGATGACGTGGCTCTTCATGAGCCTCTTCTGCCTCTCTCTGCCTTTGCGTTGACCCTCGCTCTGGCTTGAAATGATGACGCAGGCCCTCTGTGTCACTCCTTCTTTGTTGCCTTCTGCTTAGGAGAAACTTTGTCTCTCACGACAGTTGGTAATACTGTGAATTTTTGATATCGTTAATGCCTTCAGTCCTCCTGTGATCTGCAACCCTCTTATACCATGTTGAAATTTCTAAGTTTGACATGTTAGAAATCCCTACTGCATTATCTGGTTTATTTCACCTACTTGTTTATTCCATTAACAAGTTATTTATACATATAAATATTGCAAATAAACACAAATGTAGTCTTAACTCATATACAGATCATCAACTAAAATACTAGACAAACACACAAGGGGCACCGTTATTTTTGGACAATCATCCCCTGAAAAACCCAATTATGGAAAATTGGTGCAACAGTTTTGAGGGTTTTATTATTATGCAGATTTATTTAGTACAACTAGGGTGCCGAACTGGCTCACCCAACAGAGATTGTTACACAACAGTAATACCTCTTCTCAGAGACAAATATTCAGCTAGTCTGACCCACGAAAATCCTTCTGATGCTTCTCCTTGGCGCTGTGTCATCCTTGCTAGCCTCAAAATAGCTCATGAACCCTTTGTGTCAGCCTTCTGACTCTTTGCATCAACTCTCTGGCCTTCTGTGTCAGCCACGCAAGCCCCTCAGCCTCTGCGCAGTCCCCAATTGCCTCTGCGTGGCTCTTGTTGCCTCTGTGTAGCTCTAGTTGCCTCTACGTCAACCTCTTCGGTCACTGCGTTGACCCTCTGGCACTATCCCTGCCTCTCTACTGTGTACTCACTTCCCCTCGCTACAACAAACCACTAGCTCTAATTTTCTCAGCAAGCCCCGCTCCAGAAAATCGAATTGACTGATCAATCTTGGTGTGTCTCCAATTGACCCTCAAGCCTCCTCTTATACTTTTCCTGTTGAGTCTTCAATGACTGAGATTAAGTCTCTAATAAACGACTAAGATTATATTTGGCTTGATCCATGTCATTTAGAACATTCTCACCTAGTTTTACATTAATACCCATTAATATTTTAATTTTCCTAAGTTTAGACTTAGGAACCCCATTAAAAATATTAATTATTTTAATATCTCTCCAACCGGGTAGAATTTCCCCAAACTATTTATGGGTCTTGGAGATCTTATGTGCCTTAGCCTCTCCACCAATTTTCATGGCTAGATCACATCCAATGCTACCACAAATCAACACACAAACCAACTACTTAAATGAGCTTCTCAGGTCATTTGAGGGTGCAGTTGATTAGCTAGAGCAGCCTCCTATAGTGCATGGTTCCATGGCCCAATCTCTTCCACCTCCACCTCACAACACTCATGGGAAGGATAGTTACAATGTATAGCCATATGGACCAGTGGTTGAGGTGAATTTTTTTATTCCTAAGATTTAATTTTTTTTTTTTTAAGTTACATGTATGCATGTTAGTTAATTCATAGACTAATTATAATTTTTATTTGCCATTTTGTACACAGGTTCAAATGTAGAGTGGTGCCAATGTTGCAGTTGTGTGGATGCATGAGTGGGATGTTGGGTATGGAGGCATTGAGCCACAAGCAGGGGAGTATCAAACCCAGATTGATTAGACCCCCATCCCACCTAACTTCCATTTCCACTCGACTGAGCCACAGGTAGGGTACTAATTAAATGCACAATTCAAAGTCATTTATTTCCAATTGTCTATTCGGTACAAATAACCTTCTAATTAGAATTTAAATGTGTTATATTGTAGTACCAGATTATGGACACTTATTTTGCATTGCGGAACACACATAACTGTTGTATAAGTGATAGTTTCTAGAGTGGATCATAGATAATTTGTGTATTTTCAGGCCCGTTTCATAGTGCACATCCACATGTGATACATACTTTGTATATTTTCATACATGGAGAGTTTATGGATGCATGAACATTATTTTAATTTATGGATGTTCATTTACAATGTAATTTGTATATATTTTAATATGGACAGTTTATTATCATATATTCATTATTTTAGTTTATGGATGTTTATTAATCTTGTTTTTGGATTTTCATTACATTTTAGTTTATAGATGTTTATCAATCTTGTTTATGGATTTTCATTAAATTTTAGTTTATGGATTTGTTAATTATTTCATTAGTTTAAAATATTTTTAGTATTATAATTTTTATTAAAAGAGATAACAATTTTAACTTCTCCCTTCATAGACTAAGAAAATAAGTACAATTTTAGACTATGATGTAGGTCACTTTGATACATAAAATGAACTAAAATATATCGTGGTTCAATTAAAAAACACAAATAAGATTGAAATAAGTTTTAAATTCAATTTTAAAAGATGTTTCCAACCCATAAACAACAAATAAGTTATATTCTATTTTATTTCTTTTGAGTTCATCTATAGAAGCTTAGTTATAACATGATATAAGTCATAAAAAAACAATTAATGATATGTTTTTAGATAATTTTATATAATTTTATGAACTTTCCTAAATTTAATTGGTTATCCAAATATTTCAATCAATTCCTTATCTTAAGACCTTCAATTATGAACATTCAAGAAGTAAAATTTTACAAAATAACAATTTTGATTTCTAATTTCATAGACTAAGGAAATAACTGCAATCTTACTATAATGCAAGTCACTTTGATACTTAAAATGAACTAAAATATGATTATGTACATTAATTTAATACTGAACTTGTAAAATGTGTCTTTTAGTGCAATCAATGTATGTTAATTTAAACAATTAATGATATGTTTCTATAATTTTATGAATTTTCCGAAATTTAGTTGTCTATCCAAGTATTTCAATCAATTCCTTATATTAAGACCTTGAATTAAGAATATTCAAGAAATAAAATTTTACAAAATAACAATTTTAGTTGTCATATTGGTTTATAGAAAGTGTCTTTTAGTGCACAATCAATGCATGTTAAATTACAATGATTTTAAAAGATGTAAACTACAAATAAGTTTTAATTAATTTTATTTCTTTTGAGGTTATCTAAAAGAGCTTTATGAATCATTTGTTGCACTTTTTACAATCCAATATCCTATTTGAGGTTATATCCTATTTGTTGCACTTTTTACAATCCAATATGAATCATATGTGTGTAACT
The DNA here is from genome assembly GCA_000404065.3 of Pinus taeda. Lineage (NCBI taxonomy): Eukaryota > Viridiplantae > Streptophyta > Pinopsida > Pinales > Pinaceae > Pinus > Pinus taeda. The sequence goes on from APFE031366713.1 coordinate 152,790, forward strand.
CTTTCCATGTTTTATATCAAACAAACACATGACATTTATTAATAACATAAAAAAAATTAAATGTTGTTCATCACCTAGATAGTTGAATTTCTATTTTAAGTAAAATAATATTATATCAACTTGGTTGTTGGACACTGAAATGGATTTTCTAGAAACCAAATGTACGACATGTATATAGATCCATAAGATTTTGCCCATGCTCAATATGAATAATATACATGACATTTAAAAAAAATAATATCAAAACATTTAATTAAATCTAAATCTAAATCCTTATTGATTCTATATTTTAATTAAATTTTAAATATATGGGGCTCACATAAGATTCTATCCCTAAAAATAAAACCTCCTTGAAATTTAGAAAACTTTAGAAACTTAAGCACCTCAAGAAAATTAAAGGTTATATAACATATATGTACACCATTATGAATCCATCCTAGACCAAGGGGAAACATTTCTCTATTCAAAATTACAAAATTACAAGAGTATTCAACTGTCACATTTATAAATTACAAAATTCATATGTTGATCTCTTATACTAGATTAGATTACACTTGACTGTTATGGACTCGGCTTTAGGGCTTGCCATTTGCATAATATATTCATCTGACCAATGGCTCATATGAATATAATTATCCATAATATGTTCATGGTTTGATTTTGTCATATTTCATCTCCTTGGTTCACCTTCCTTTGTTTTGATTTATAAGAGATTGATATGACCTGTTATGACTAGATGACTGTATTGGCAAGATATATATTCAGGGATAAAATCTCTAACATAGTTATGGATGAAACAGGAACTATTACCTCAAAACAGGTACTCGAGCCAAAAACCCTAATAAACCATGAAAAAACAACCCAAAAATGAAAATTGTTTATTCTATAACGATGTTTTTTTTTCTAGGGTAAATTTTTAATGTTTTTTTTAAATGGAAGTAAAAACCATTTTTTTTTTTGAAAAACAGATGAAAATCACCCTTAAAAAAATTGTTTATTCCAGTACAATGTTTTTTTTTAGGGGTAAATTTTCAACATTTTTTTTAAATGGAAGTAAAAACCAGTTTTTTTTTTTAAATGGATGAAAAAACACCCTTAATTTTTTTTGTTTATTCTGGAATAACGAAAAAAAAAATCGAGTTACAATTTTGACATTTTTTAGCAATGGAGTTAAAGAGAAAATATCCAAACTTTGAAAAATTGTAAAATTGCAACAACTCTCGGGCATGATGTTAAAGATAAAATATCATGTCTCGAATCCTGATAATTCCAACTATTTTCATACATGTTAAAGATAAAATATCTTGACTCTAAAAAACCTTGAAATTGTAATTGTTTTCAACCATAACATTAAAGATAAAATATCATGATATTATAGAAAAATTTTATAACTAAAAAACTTTAAAAATGAAAATCTTAATGAAAGAGTTATTATACCAAGAGTAATTTTTTTAAAATGTTAAATGTATAGCGATTTTAAAATCTTAGCTTAAGACAACTTGAGACATTGCAAAAAAAAATTAAAAATCAACTATCAAATTGACACGCGGTGTAGGTGAGCTCAACCCATTGTAATGAAAACTTAAGGACCAACCAAGAAATTAACACATGTGGAGTAGACTCGATTCATTATAACGAAAAATTTTAAATCAACTATCAAATCGCACATAATGGGATTGGGTTGCTAGACAAGTATCGAAACAACCATATATATATTATATATATATGGAAAGATACAAAGAAAAAAATAAATATTTGAAAAACAATAAAAATAAAATTAACAAGTAATAAACATGACAAAAAAAATTCAAATATAAAAAATATATAATAATTGAAAAAAAAAAAAAAAAAAAAACCTAAAAAAAAAAATATATATATATATATTTAATATATATTATATATATTATATATATAATATATATATATACCATACATGTAAAAAAAAAAGAGAAGAAGGAAGAAAGAAGAGAAGATTAATATAAATAAAAACCAAATAAAAAAATACAAAATAAATACACTGTTTAAAAAAAAAAAAAAAAAAAAAAAAATTGCCCCGCCCACCTTGAGGCCCAACTGGCACGATGGTAAGGGGACGATTCATGACAAAAAATAGATCAAATATCATTTAACATTCATAAAAATAAATTCAAACATTAAAAAACAAAAGAAATTAAAATTTAATAAAATTTTAAAGCATAAAAAATAATTTAATTTAATTAAATATATATATATATATATATATTATTATTATATATATATATATTATTAAAAAATTCTATTTTTTAAAAAAAATTTAATTAAAAAAAATGAGCTTCGCCTCGCCCAACCCACATCTCGCTCTCCCTTGCCTCCCCCCCTCCAAGCCCCTCCCCCTCTCCTCTGCCCTCCCTCACCCCGCGGCCCCCCTCTTGGCTCAACCCTTCAACCCTCTCCCTACCTGCGCCCCTCTCCCTCACCGCCACCCTTGCCCTTCATCCCTCGCCTACCCTCACCCCTCACCCACTCCTGCTCCCCCTCTCTCCCTCACCCCTCGGCCCTCATTCCTCACCCACCCTCGTC
>APFE031366713.1:155368-234826 GCA_000404065.3 Pinus taeda
TTGATTTTTTTTTGTCATGTTTTTTTATTTTTATTTTCATGTTTTATTTCTAACATGAAAATCACCAACATTAAAAAAAAAGATTCTCCACACTTATTCATTAGAAAATTTAAAGTGTAAAAACTAAACCCTCTAAACAAAAAGGGTTGATGCTCATTAGCACTTTTCAAAATCAAGATGAAAATCACTAACAAAAAATATATTTACACTTGATACATAAAAAAATTTAAAGTGTAAAAAATAAGCCATCTAAAAAAAAGTGTTGAAGTTGCATCTATACTTTTCAAAATGAGCATGAAAATCACTAACATTTAAAAAAATGTGTTAATGTTGCATCAACACTTTTCAAAATCAGCATGAAAATCACTAACATTTAAAAAAATGTATTGATGCTGCATCAACGCTTTTCAAAATCAGCATGAAAATCACTAACATTTAAAAAAATGTGTTGATGCTGCATCAACATTTTTCAAAATCAACACGAAAATCACTAACATTTAAAAAATGTGTTGATGTTGCATCAACACTTTTCAAAATCAACATGAAAATCACTAACATTTAAAAAATGTGTTGATGTTGCATCAACATTTTTCAAAATTGAAAAAAAAAAAATTCATACTTATACATAAGAAAATTTAATGTGCCAAAAATACGCTAAAAAAAATGTATTCTGGCATCACGACTTTTCAAAATCGGATGAATTTTTACTACCTCAAAAAAATGGGTACTAGCTCACTTTCTCGTTTGATCGGTAACTATGTTCTCTATAAATGATGTGATCAACCTATTTTTTAACCTTTTCAAAAAAATAGCCCATCACAACCATGTCATCAATTTGGTATGTGAATGTCGATATTCATACGATCTCACCAACCTACTTTTCACCTTTGTGCATCACATAAAATAGTAGGCCACGTTCTTTTCGTTTCTTGAGGGGGTAGTGACAACAAAAACATCACCTACAACCAAAATACAAAATATATATTAGTTAAATACGTTCAAGATTTCAATTTATATATGAAATCGTTAATGATAGATGGGCCACATACCTTCCCTTAAAAGATCAAAGACTCGATCATGATCAAGTGAAACAATGGCCTCTTCACCGTGCATCTCTTGTCACGTCAGAATTGGATGAGGTCGATTTGGATTAAGAGGGACATATTTCCATCATTTCACGTGCTAAATTTTCTAATTGTTCTATGTTGTATGAGTTACTTTAGCCCAATTTATATTTTCATTAACAATACGTCCAATTATTAGCAGTATAATCAATCATAAACGTAACTAAAGAAATAACAATATATGCAGTGATAAAGAAGACAACAACACAACCATAAGAGACAATAGACTGGTCCAAGACCAGGGAAAAACCCCACTAGGTGGAAACCCTTTCAAATCTTCTTCTTTAGTATATCATCATAAAAGGATTTCATTAGAGAGTACAATGAGCCCAATACATATGATTGCAGCGGATAATAAAAAATTAGATCTACATATCTGTATAATAGCAGAGAAAACCCAGATCTACTAGATCATTGAAGTCCACTGAAGCCAAGATCTCAAATTCTAGATCTAAACTCAGGTCGCCCTCATTAAAATTGTTTGTGTGCAACTAGAACTCCTTGGTCCCTCTCTTGGGCAGTGTATGCCGACAACTGTGATTGCACGGTCGCTCTCAAGAAGTCTCTATGCGTGCGACCAAGGTTAAATACATCTAAAACCCAGAGTCACTCCCTTACAGTTGTTATGTGAGTGACCAAGATGTCCTGGATGTTCTCAGGACTACTCTGTGCGAGCATCTGGGAACCTGAACCTTCCAATCTTCTTCTGATCCCAGAGCCGCTCTCACAAGATTATCTCCCAGTAACCAGAGAGCCTTAGTCACTCTCTTTCCCACTCTGTGTCAGCGACCAGGGACCAAAATGCCTTTTTCTATGTCAGGGATTGAGATCTAGAAAACCCTAACTCAAAGCGAACCTTTTACCTATGATTTTGAACCTTGTGCGAACTCCTTTCGTCAAACCTATGCGATCCAAGAAAAATTAAAAGAATACAAAGATGACTTGATGTGTTGAAATGAACTTGAGGTTGCTTCTATTTATAGGCTTTCCTGGGGGTTAAATTGGGGTTAATATTAACCCAAGTAGTTATCCATGTGGTTAGGGCTGACCCATTCCATAATGTATGTATGAATAAAATAATTCACAACTTAACTTCTGCTTAACCAAATTAGGTGATCTTTAGGTCGATTTTGTTCCTCTCGAAAAGAGGAATTTAATGAAAGAATCATCTTGGCCATATGAGTTGTCCAATGTGGAAGTTTACCCAAGTTGAAAAAATTAACACTCCCTCTCAACTAAGAAGAATTCCACTTGGCGTTAGTTGATCAACCTGTCAAGTTGTTGTAATGCTTTGTCTGTCTCTGCTCAACTCTATCTGCTGAAACTTTCTCGGATCTAGAAGAAGAATCGAAGAGCAATAGCTTCCACCCATATCTAGCAATAGGATAACTAATCATACAAGGGAGTAAACCATTGACCCTGGAGTCTCATTAGGGAGCTTTACCCTCAACCCAGAATCTTATTGCCTATCGATCTTCCTAGAAATGACTCTTAGTAGTCATGTGGTAGAACACATGATCATAATCGAATTGGGTTTGACACCCCCAAGTATGCTCTAAACTCTTTGGCCAGACGAGGAGCGATATCCCCAACAAGCTTGTCTTGTGGGTATGATGCCAACTAGAGTATACTTTGCAAATACCAGACATGGGCGTAAAACCATTAACCCTATGGGTAATAGATAGGGGTAACGCCCTATTCTCTAGAGTTCCCTCAACCCTAGGACCCCTCTATCTCCATTCCTCACCCTGGGAGCTCAAATAGGGTAGGAAGAGTTGACTTAGTGTTCTTGATCAGTGATGCCCCTCATTCGGAGGGGCTACATCCATCAGTCCAAGCTGCTCTTTGAAGACTACTAACTTTCTCTTTGTTAATGACTTTGGGAGAATATCTGCAATTTGTTTGTCTATCGATATGTGATGGAGCCTGATAGCTCCTATTTACACCACGTCTCGAATAAAGTGATATCGAATTTCAATATGCTTGGACTTGTCATGGAACACAGGATTCTCGGCCAAATGGATTCTACTCTCATTGTCATAGTATATCATTGTAGTATCTAGGACCTGCTCAAATTTCTCTCCAAAGAGCTTAATCAACCAAATTGCTTCACAACTAGCCATGCTAGCGGCAATGTATTATGCTTTGGTGGTGGTCAATGCTACATACTTTTGTTTCCTGCTCATCTAGGATACCATGGAAGATCCAAGCAACATCCAGATGTACTTTTCCCGTTTATAGCATTTTTGGCCCAATCAACATCAGTGTACCCATGAAGTTGAACATTTCCTGCAAAATATCTCAGGCCAAGTGTGATCAACCCATGCAAATATCTCAATATGTGTATGGCATTTATCCAATATTTGTGGTGTGGTTCAGTCATGAATTGACTCAATGTGTTTACAACATATGTCTAGATGGTTGTTCACAAGAAACATCAGAGCCCCAATCAGTTTTTTATATTGAGATGGATTTTCTAAGTTTGGTCCTGTAGCATCTCCACATAACTTCTTGAAGTTCATTTCCATCGGTGTAAACATGGATTTACATTCAGTCATTCCAAATATTTCCAATAACTTATAAACATATTTTCCTTGTGAAAGGATGATCCAAAATGGATCCAAAACACCCTCTAAGTCTTCAAAATAAAAAACTATCGCAAAAGGATGGACTTTTAGAAATGGCAGATTACACTATCGGGCCTGAAAAACATGAAGAAATGGCCAGAAATAGAGTTATCAGAGGCTTGGACAGCGATGCACAGGAGCTATCAGATCTAGCCGATCAACGATCCAGATCCGAATGGCATATTGCAATTGGCAATGGCAGGCAGAGGCTATCGGAGGCTACCACATAAAGGTTGCGACAACGATCAGCGCGGGTCAACGAGGACCGTCGATCAAGCGCATAGAGCGACGACCCAGCTTAACTCGCAATATCGCATTAGCAAAACACAAAGAGCGCTTACCAAAGGCCTGGGGACTATGCGATGTTCAATTGTGATCGTAATATCACATCAGAGCAACACAAAGGAGAGGGGCCGATACATGCGACTGCGATAGCTGGACCTGACGAGATTATAGATGAAGCTTAATATATTTTGAGTTCCGGAAAACGGGTTTTTCTATGTATTGCGCATTTTCATTAAATAAACAAAATACAAAGGGAATGCGCTCGATGCAATGAATTCAGACCCAAAAGGGTTTATAAATGCAAATGTATATTATTTTAACCGCCATAAAGCCATTCGACAGTATTTTCAGTGTTTTAATGTATTTTTACATATACAAAGGAAATGCGAATTGGGTGATATAACGGACTCGAAAGGGTTTTTATACGCAGCGAGATGCGCTTTAAGTTCCGTAACAAGTGGGATTTCAGGTGGGCCGTAGGCGATAAGTGGTATTGGTTGGGCTCCGCCTGAGCCCATAAACTAGCCGCCACGTGGCCAAGCGCCAGAGAGAGAAAACTACCTTTTTGGGCGGGTAATCTCCGGGTGCATAAGCCACCCGAAATCAATAATATCTGTTGGATCATGATCACTTTCGATAACGCCCCAAAGACGAATCCGAAGGGATTATGGGGTGGAATTGATAATATTTCAGGTTCGATAGACTGTGTTTGGGCATATTTTCCCATGTTTTAGTGTATTTCTCTGTGTAAACAAAGAATGACTATTATGAGGATTTCAAAGGCGCCGATGGTCCTTCCGTTACAGAACAGGTGGCCACCATCCCTTAAGGCGATTAGCAATGATTGCTAATGCTCAGAGGGGGATTTGAGCGGACAGAGGCCGGGAGACAGAGAGCCTAGAAGAGGAAACAAAAAGACAACGTTGATTGGCTTAAAAGCCACAAAAGATAGAAGATAGAGACAAGCAGTGCTGAGATAGAGAGAAAACAGAGCCAAAGAAGGAGAGAAAGAGTCTGTGTACTCAGAGAGGCTTGAGGGATTCAAGCAAACTCCTGTTGTTTTTTACTTTTTGTGTTGAGACTCAAATTGATCTCACATTTTGTAAAACTCTGCTCTTGAAGACATAATAGAGAGGTCACCACTAAAGGCTAGACCAGGAGATGTAGCCCAGGAGTTTTGGGTGACCTCCATATTAAACTTGTTGTGTTATGTGTGTTTGTTTATTTTGTTTCTTTAACTGCTTCATTGTCTATGTTATTCGCAATATTATCGATCCATTGCATTAAGTAATATAAGAAAATCTATGCACATGAGTCTGTAATACCTTAATATTAGTCTAAGATTTCATTTATAGATCAAGTGGTATCAAAGCTTTAGGTTTGCTAAGGTTAGACAAGCTTGTGCTGGATTATTGAATGCTAACTAGGTCAAAGCTCAAACTAGGAGAAGGAGAACTTGTTGAGGCTAATCCAGAAATTGCAAGAGTCTATCCTAGGATGAGAATGGCAGAACAAGTCCCATTGGAATCAGAATCTCAGTTCATGGACAATTTCATGACCATGAGAGCCATGGTGGAAGAGATGTATCGAGAATTCAAGAAGGGTCGAGGTGAAAAAACTTCGACACCCAAACAAGACAAGGGAGCATAGGAACCTTCTTTAGATGCCCCAGAGGGCAAAGGGAAAGGGGAAAAGCTTCCTCCACCATCTCCTCCCCCATCACCTCCATCATCCTCATCTCCTAGCCCTGAAAAGAAAAAGAAGAAAACATTTTTAATTAAATTAGATGTAAAGTTTGATTTGCCAATCTATGATGGAGAATTAAATGCAGAAAAGCTAGATAATTGGATTAGACAGATTGATTTATATTGCAGGGTGCAGAACATCGATTCAGAAAGGAGAAAGATTCAGCTGGCTAACCTTTGCCTTGGAGGAACTGCCCTAGTATGGTGGGAAGGCAGGACATAAGCTAATTTGAAGAAGCATGGTAAAATTCTTTCTACCTGGAATGAATTTGTTTCTGCCATTAAAAAACAATTCTATCCACTAGCTTATATGCAACAAGCAATGATGAGTTGGCAAACTCTTCGCCAATTAAAGGGGCAAAGTGTACAAATCTATACCCAGGAATTTAGAAAAAGAGCTTTAACTCTAGACATTTCTTTAGACTCACCTGAAACTTTGTTGAAGTATATAGGTGGTCTACATAGCTATTTGAGGCACATCATTCTCATGTTTAACCCCACTAGCCTAGATGATGTATCAGTTCAGGCTACACATCTAGAGGCTAGAGGCAAGAATGTGAACCTAGAGATTGGGGGATCATCAAAACCCTCTGCAAGCAAGAACAAGGAAAAGAAGAAGCTGAAATGGAAAGAGAGGAAGAAAAACGCTGTACAGAAAGACAAATCTTCATGCACTCACTGCAAGAAGGATGGACACGATGATGAACACTGCTGGTCTCTGCATCCGGAACTAAAACCCAAGAAGTTCGGTGGTAAGAAGAAGAAGACTGTTGCTGCTATTAAGAAAGAATTGGGGTCAGACTCAAGTGATGAAGCAACATTCACAACCACATGTATAAAAGGTAAAAATTCTGAAGCATCTACAAGTAATTCTATTCAATCTATTGATAATGAAGATAATGAGAGGAAAATACATGAGCTTTTTCATATTAGAGTTATTTCCAAGCACCAAAAGATTGATACTTTATTTGATAGTGGTTCACAAGTAAACTTGATTTCTGAAACAATTGTAAAGAAGTTGGGCTTACTAACAACACCTCACAAGAAGCCATATCCATTAGGTTGGGTATGTGATACAACAAAGCTACAAGTGGCTAGACAATGTAAACTTAGGTTTGCTATTGGGTCAGCATTTGTAGATGAGGTTGAGTTAGATATAGTTCCCTTGGATATATGTGGTATTGTTTTAGGAAGTCCTTACTTATATGATAGAAAAGCTATTTTCTATAGAGCTGAAAATAAGTATCAACTCACTAAATATGGCATAGAATATATTGTAAGAGCTCATAAACTCAAAAATAACTACTCTCTCATAAACTCAGGGAAAATGAAAAGAATTGTAAATTCATGTAATCAATTTTTACTAATGGTTGTAAAGGAAAATAACCCTGATAAAACCAATGTATTTGAAGGCTGTGATGCTAAACGGAAAGCTGATTTAGAAAAATTTGTTTTAGAATATGATATTCTATTTCAAGAACCTAAAGGTCTGCCACCCAAAAGGGAAATAGTACATGATATTCATTTGCAGCAAGATGCTCCATTGCTTAACATCGGAATGTATAGGTTATCCACTTTAGAGAATGTAGAGATCAAGAAACAGGTACAGGAGCTGCTCAATAAAGGGTTCATAAGACCAAGCACAACACCATGTGGATCTCAAATTGTGTTGGTGAGGAAGAAAGATGGTTCGTGGAGGATGTGCATTGATTACAGAGCACTGAATAAAATAACGATCAAGAATCATTATCCTCTTCCTCGCATTGATGATCTATTAGATTAGCTGAAAGAAGCAGTTTAATTTTCCAAGTTAGACTTGCATAGTGGCTACCATCAGGTCAGAGTTGTAGAACAAGATGCATGGAAGACTGCTTTCAAAACAAAGCAAGGGTTATATGAATGGTTGGTTATGCCTTTTGGCTTAACTAATGCTCCTGCCACTTTCAGGAGAGTTATGAATGATGTACTCAGACCTTTTATTGATGATTTTTTAATTGTATATTTAGATGACATTCTTGTTTTCAGTAAAACATGGGAAGAACATTTGAAGCATGTAAAGCAGACTTTAGATGTTTTGAAAAGAGAAAATCTCTATGCGAAGTTATCAAAATGTGAATTTGGAAAAACATCTTTAAATTATTTGGGTAATATTGTAGGAGTTGGTGAATTGAAGATAGATCCCTCTAAGGTTGAAGTCATTGTGAACTGGCCTAAACCCAAATCTGCTACAGAAGTTAGGAGCTTCCTAGGAGCAACACAATATTGGAGAAAGTTTATTGCTAACTTTTCCTTGATTACAGCTCCCTTACATGCTTTAACAAGATTGAACAAGGTGTTTCAGTGAGGAGGCAAACAACAGAAAGCCTTTGACACCTTAAAGGAAAAAATTAGTATAATGCCAGTATTAGCACTGTCAGATCTTCAACGACCATTTGAAATTGAAACAGATGCCAGTGACTATGCCATGGGAGCAGTGTTGATGTAACATGGTAAACCCATATGTTATCATTCTGAGACATTTACTTCTGTAGTAGTTAATTATCCCACATATGATAGATAATTGTATGCGTTAGTACAGAGTGTGAAAAAGTGGAAACATTACCTAATGGGCAAAGAAACAATTATACATACAGATCATCAACCACTTCAATACTTGCACTGATAAACTAAATTGCAGCAATCAAGACACTATAGGTGGATGTGTTTTCTACAATAGTTTCATCTTGTCATTAGATATAAGAAGGGCATACACAATAAAGTTGCAGATATGCTATCAAGACCAATCATAAATGCATCTAATATACTTAAGCATAACTCAATATTACATGAAAGCTACATTGAACAATATGCTCAAGATGTAGATTTTAAAGATGTATATGCAACTTTAAGTCATGGAAAACAAGTAGAAGAATTGGATTATCATGTTAAGGACCAACTCTTATATCATTTGGGAAAGTTATGCATTCCTCAAACTAAAAGAGTTAACATAATCCTAGAAGCACATACTTCTCTAATATCAAGTCATTTTGATGTAATTAAAACGGTTGCACAACTGCAAAGGTTCTGTCATTGGCCAAGAATGCATGAAACAGTTTCTAGATATATTAAAGGGTGTACCATGTGTGATAAAAGCAAGCCCAACAATAGAAAACTAGGCTTGTACACTCCACTTCCAGTTCCTTCTCGTCCTTGGGAAAGCGTTTCCATGGAATTTGTTGGAGGATTGCCAAAATCTAGAAAAGGTCATGATTATTTATATGTTATTGTGGATAGGTTCAGCAAAATGTGTATTTTAATACCTTGTAACAAGCATATTACAACTGAACAAACAACGAAGTTGTTCTTTCAGCATGTATGGGTTCATTTTGGGTTACGCACTTCCATTGTATCTGATCGAGATTCCTGATTTGTTGAGAAGTTTTGGTCAAGTCTATGGGAGTTGATGGACACCAGATTGAAGAAGAGCACAACATTTCATCCACAAACAGATGGCCAAACAGAAGTGGTCAACAGGACAATGATCCAGTTTCTCAGGGGCTATTGCAGCAAGCATCCCAAGCTTTGGGATGAACATTTGTGTTACGTGCAACATGCTTACAACCGTGACAAACACTCTTCTACACAGAGATCTCATTTTGAGACTTATTTTGGTTTTACACCAAAGTCTCCCTTGGATTTTGTCTTTGGAAAAGACATAGCAATTGATGGACACAGTGATGTGGACAAAGCAACCAAGTTCAATGAACAGATCCAAGAAATTCACCAGGCAGTACAAAAACATCTGGAAAGAAGCCAGACCAAGTACAAGGCAAGGCATGACAAGCATCGAATTGAGCATAGCTTCCATGGTGATCAAGTATGACTATACATCAGCAAAGACAGAATGCAAGGTGAAGGTAAGAAGCTGAAGCCAATAAGGTATGGGCTTTTCAAGATACTTGAGAAAATTGGTGAAAATGCTTTTTGCCTTGATTTGCTAGCTTATATGCATATCTATTCAGTCATTAATGTAGAGAACTTGAGACTATACAAACCTTCATTGATTGAAGATCCCGAAGAGCAAAGTCAGTTGCCTTCTATTGATGATCTGTTGCCTGAATATTTCAATGAGTTACAGGAAGACACAGTTCTGGACAGGAAGGTGAGAACTACGCGTAGAGGGGATGTTGAGTAGCTGAGAATTGGACTCGAGGGTTAAAAACCAAGTAGTGCAATATGGATCGAGATTGGACAAGTGAGGAAGTTGTATCCTCACTTGATCGATGCTTAAAAACAAACTTTTAGTGGTCCAAAAGTTTTTTCAGTGGGAAGGCGTGATCCAAAATGGATCGAAAACACCCTCTAAGTCTTCAAAATAAAAAACTATCACAAAAGGATGGACTTTTAGAAATGGCGAATTACACTATCGGGCTTGAAAAACATGAAGAAATGGCCAGAAACAAAGTTATCGAAGGCTTGGACAATGATGCACAGGAGCCGTCGGATCTGGCCGATCAACGATCTAGATCCGATTGGCATATCACAATCGGCGATGGGAGGTGGAGGCTATCGGAGGCTACCACATAAAGGTTGCGACAATGATCAACGCGGGTCAACGAGGACCGTCGATCAAGTGCGTAGATCGACGACCCAGGTTAACTTGCAATATCATGTCGACAAAACACAAAGAGCGCTTACCAAAGGCCAGGGGACTATGCGATGTGCGATTACGATATCACAATATCGCATTGGAGCAACACAAAGGAGTAGGGCCGATACATGCGACTGCGATATCCGGACCCGACAGGATTATAAATGAAGCTTAATATATTTTGAGTTCCGGAAAATAGGTTTTTCTATGTATTTCACATTCTTGTTAAATAAACGAAATACAAAGGGAATGCACCCGATGCGATGAATCCAGACCCGAAAGGGTTTATAAATGTAAATGTATATTATTTGAAATCTGCCATAAAGCCGTTCGATGGTATTTTCAGTGTTTTAATGTATTTTTACAAATACAAAGGAAATGCTAATTGGGCGATATAACGGACCCGAAAGGGTTTTTATACGCAGCGAGATGTGTTTTAAGTTCCGTAACAAGTGGGATTTCGGGTGGGCCGTAGGCGGTAAGTGGTATTGATCGGGCTTCGCCCGAGCCCATACACTGGCCGCCACGTGGCCAGGCGTCGGAGAGAGAAAACCACCCTTTTCGAGTGGGTAATCTCCAGGCACATAAGCCACCCAAAATCAATAATAACAGTTGGATCATGATCACTTGTGATAGCACCCCAAAGATGGATTTAAAGGGATTATGGGGCGGAATTGATAATATTTCAGGTTTGATAGAGTGCGTTTGGGCGGATTTTCCTGTGTTTTAGTGTATTTCTCTGTGTAAACAAAGAAAGACTATTCTAAGGATTTCAAAGGCGCCGATGGTCCTTCTATTACAGAACAGGTGGCCACCATCCCTGAAGGCGTTTAGAAATGATTGCTAACACTCAGAGGGGGATTTGAGCGGACAGAGGTAGGAGCCAGAGAGCCCAGAAGAGGAAACAAACAGACAGAGCCGATTGGCTTAAAAGCCATAGAAGAAAGAAGACAGAGACAAGCAGTGCTGAGACAGAGAGAAAACAGAGCCAAAGAAGGAGAAAGAGTCTGTGTACTCAAAGAGGCTTTAGGGATTCAAGAAAACTCTTGCTGTTTTGTATCTATTGTGTTGAGACTCAAATTGAGCTCACATTTTGTAAAACTCTGCTCTTGAAGACATAATAGAGAGGTCACCACTGAAGGCTGGACTAGCAGACGCAGCCTAGGAGTTTTGGGTGAACTCCATATTAAACTTGTTGTGTTATGTGTGTTTTTCTATTATGTTTCTTTAACTGCTTCATCGTCTATGTTATTTGCAATCTTATCGATTCATTGCACTAAGTAATATAGGCAAATCCATGCACATGAGTCTATAATACCTTAATATTAGTCTAAGATCTCATTTACAGATCAAAGAAAAATCTCACCAGGATTTTGCCACACCTTAAGGCCCAAAAATTAGTGCATGGGACCAAGGTCTTTCATCTCAAATTCAAAGGCTAGCTTCCTCTTCTATTCGATCATCATAGGCTCACTACCTGTCAAGAATAGATCATCAACATATAAAACCAAAATCAATGGCATACCTTGGACTATCTTGAAGTAGAGGTTAGGATCAACATTGCTTCTTGTGAATCCTAGCTTCACTAAGTAATTGTTAATGCGTGCATACCAAGCTCAGGGAGCTTGCTTTAAACCATACAATGCCTTCTTCAACTTGCAAACATGTGTTCTTTGATCTTCCACTTCGAATCCCTATGGTTGTTCAACATATACATCTTCTTGTAACATGCCATGAAGAAATGTGGTTTTTACATCCATTTGATGAAGAGTCCATCCCTGACTTGCAGCAAGGGAAACTATAGAATGGATGGTTGTATATCGAACCACGAGAGAAAAATGTCATCATAATCTTCTCCCTCTTTCTGAGAGAAGCCTCGATCTAGGAAGCTTGCTTTATATTTCTCAATGCTGCCATCAATTCCATGTTTGATCTTGAATAGCCATTTTGAAGTCACAATAAATCTCCCTTTTGGTCTAGATACACCATCCCATACATCATTTTTCATAATAGATCCATATTCTTCAGCCATAACATCCTTCCAAACTTGTTCTTTTACAGCTTCTTCGAATGAGGACGGTTTGAGTTGAATCATAGTACTCATAACAACAACATATCCCTAATACCTCATGGTTTCTTTCTTTCTTTGAATGATATATGAATGGGGAAATTTCTTTTAGTATCCTGTAAAGTATCATGGTGCCAAAGTGGTCTCTTCCTAGAGGGAGGATCCATAGGCTCTATGGGATCATCAACCATTTCAGACTCAAGCACATACAGACCATCCAGAATATCCCAGTCATCATTCTATTCCTTGGGAGGAGAATGAAAAATATATATGAAATGAGATTACAGAAGGGAAAATATACTGCGCATTGATTTGCTTGGAATCACCAGGGAGTTTCATTAATACTTGAAGGGTCCAAATACCAGTCCATTACATTCAGTAGTGTATCAGTCAAGTTCCTCATGAATAGGCAACTTAGAACCAAACAATGGAATCGTAGAAATCAGACCCGTAGGTGCAAAATTCTGAAACATTTACTAAGCGTTTCTCCCCCTTATTTATATAGAGAAGGTGGGGAGGGGCCTTTCAAACAACAGTTTACAACATATCTTCGTGTGAGCTCCAGTTGCCTGCTAGACTAGTTGTCTCGGTGTGCATGGCTCTACTTCCAAAAAGGATTACCATCGGGATTTGATCCCTTCTTGGAAATAAGCATAAATTACATAATAATCATAAATCAAGAAAACTAAAATATAATGGAGGAGTTATCCCTTTGTTGTTCCTGTGAAGGCCTCTAATCAAGCCATGTCTCTGCCATGATGCGCCAGCCAATTCACCTGCCGCTTTCTGTCTTAACTATTTGGCTTGCTCGTTCTTTGTAGTTGGTAGTGGGCAACTATCAGTTTCACACCGCAGTACAGAAGCGGAGGACCCTAGGTGGTACTCTACATTTACAACTAAGAGGGGCTCCATGTTGAGGCGTTAAGTCTTCCTGAGCCTCCCATACTGTCATTTACTCATAGCAATCATGCAGTGAAGCAGTGGAATGCATTTCTGTGGCCCCTGTAGTCCTTGGTTTCTTGTTGCAAGGGCTTCTACAGGACCGGCCCATATCGATTTGCCACTGCTCCATACCTCTATTCAATACCTCAGCTGTCGACCCATCCATCTTTAAAGCTCTGTACCTCGCTCCTGGGGCCTTGTTGTATCAAAACATTTTGCACTAAAAGGCGTCACAAAACAACATGTCCCGATCGCCCTTTGGCCCCCTTTGGTTTATCCCTCATTATGCCTTTCTTTTAATGTGACCCGGGGATATGATCAAGTGCTTAATCCTCAGGTGTTAGGGCCTTTGGACTTCCCTCCAGGGTCTTTTTCCTTTGTTACGTAGAATCCTGCACACTGGTGATTTATCATGATTCGCCTTTGATGCCTCCCCTTGACCCTTGCGATCGTCGATCTGCGAGGTTGGGCCCACCAAAGGTATCGCAATCGCAATATGGGAGAGGGTGTGAGGATAAGTGGTTTTCAGAGGGGGGCAAGAGTGATAAGTGGTAAGTGAGGGAGGGTGAAAAATGATATGAGAGGAACACATGTTAGCAAGGATTGGCATGGAAACCGCTTTTCGGACCCTCCCCTCCCTCGCCCCGTCGACAAAGGGAAACATGGCGGGGGGGGGAGAAAAGGCCTGGGAGCCATTGATCTGGGTAGAGTCAATCTGGGTTGTTCAAAGATGGGGGATTTTGAATGAGCTTGCGGCCTTTGAAAGGGAAGGACCCAACAGCCCTTTAACTCCATTGTATAAAATATCGCGTCCGAGGAGTTCCCGCATATCACAATCGCAAGCCGGGAAGGACTTCGGTGGAGGAGGGATTTCATTTGTGTAATCGCTGATCCATGGGATTGGCCCCTTTAGTGCTTGGCCCTTGGTTCTTTAGACCTCCGTGTGATTGTGCGCCAACCCCCTTATCGGAGCCCTTTTTACTGCAAATCGCAATCGCAGACTTATAACTGGAATTGCGACCTTTTACCTTCGTCGATCGCCGATTTGCGGGATTGATGAAGTCATCAGTGCCACATGGCACTTCTTGAATGGTGACATGTTTCACCCAAATATGCCTCCATAGGACCCTGAAAATGCCACATCAGCATGCCACATGTCCTCTCTACCACCATGTCATGCTGATGTGAATTGTCCAGTGGATTTTTAAGACCAATAGGATTCTACCACGTGGCCCCCCTGGAGGAGAGAGAAAAGGGCCCATCCGTCCTTGATTTTTCCTTGAATTCCTTTGTTAAATACAATTAGCCCCTCCCAGTGCTTTAACATTAAAGCCCAATTTTTTTCGATTTTCATGGCCAGGTGCTTGTGTGCACCCTTTTGCATCTGCAATAATCGATATGTGATATTAGTGCTCTACCTCGTGAACCACTAATACTCTACGCACCATGAGCCTTCGAATGCCGATATGCGATATGTGCGGGCTTTTGAATTTTGCGATTGCTGATCACACATTTGATCTGCTCTCTCCCTGTTGCTACTTTAGAAAAACGTCGATTATGATAAGCCTTTACCTTTGGTCTTTCCCTCTTTGTTTTCCGGCTTGGAAATCTTTAATCTGCTCTAACTTTTGATCTAGGAGTCCATTTTTGGACTTCCATATAATGTTGAAAAGCTTGTTTCAAGCACTATGCAATGAAGAGGGCCTGATTAAGAACTGGGAGCTTCTGTGGCTTGGGAAATGGCTTCAAAATTCACTTCTCTTTTGCACTCTAGGAAACTGATAACTCATAATGCAGTGAGTGACAACATGTGGCATGAGGCATTCAATTCGTTGGCAATGTTAGGATATATATTAAAGATTGGTTTGGTGAACAAAAATGTGGCGGAGGCTTAATTCAAGATAAAATTTGTGGCACATTGGATGGATCAATAAACATATGGCATGTAAGCAAGGTCACTCATATGTCGAATCAAATGATAATATCATGGTGTTACTGTATGGATATAAATGTGAGATGGAGATTGGCTGAATCATTTTTTAGTGATTCAATGTGCACCAACCATGTGACTATATAAATAATTATTGGCATGACATGTTAGAATATTAAGACCAAGCTGAGCATGTTCTTTAATTAGGTGAGTGACTTAGCTTGAGGTGATGCAGGGTTTTGGAGCACGTAATATTGCTAGGTTTGATACATTGTCAATTGGTGCAATGATTAGTTGTTGAATAACCACATTACATAAGTCGTGGCATGGAGTCAAGCCACCATCTTCCGTCCTTTACATCAAAACTGATTTTAGAATATAATATGCCAAGCAACACTGACTAGTAGGACTGGGAAGCCATTCTCGTGACTTTCCTGAGGTCTCGGTTTTAATGTGTTTGGTTAGAAGTTTGGATAATCTTATTTAATTTTATTTTTCTACTCATAGGTTTATTCTGTTGAATCATTAAACAAACTTCCAATGGGAATTTTGTAGCACCGACACCAAAAAGGCCCATTTTGTATAAGTGTGCCTGGAAAGATGCAAATTAGAAAAGTTGATTTAATATATAGTTTTGGATGGTTTTTTTATAGGTTTATACAGTCAATACCGGTCCAAATTGAAATCCGTAGGAAGCATGATGATCAGGGCTTGAGGTGAATGGTGCTATAGGATTGGAGAGCCTTGTCGACAAATATTTGATGATCAAAATTTTTATTGCATGTTTTTTGAAGGTAGTGTTTATGGATACATGAAGAAAAATAGGTTGGAGTAGAGTATGGATAATAGTATGAAAACTAGTAATAGATTGATATGATTTGATTTTCTTTGCAGTGATAACAATATTTGCATGATGTGAAAGTGTTTGTTGTGGTAGTAATGATAGTATCAATAGTTTCATATTGCAGTGGCAGTGATTGTTGGTACAAGTGTAGCGATATTGTATGGAATAGACAATGATGATTGTAGGTTGATACAATGACATAAACAATGATGAATCTTATTTAGTTATCTTCTATCTTAAGGGTGGCAAGGTAGTACAAGGCGAAGATTGGAGTCTCCTTCAAATTGGAGCCTGAGAACACTTCAAGGCGATAAGGTGGTGTTAGGAGAGGTTGGAGCCTACACAGGGCATTGGAGCATCCTTCCAGTAGGATCTGGTAAAGCCAGGGAGCGTCCTTTTAGTTGGCGCTGATAAAGCTAGAGCATTGGAGTGTCCTTCCTATTGGAGTTGGTAAAATAGCGCGTTGAAGCGTCCTTTAGGGTGGAGCCTACAAACCAGGGGGTTATAGCCTCCTTTAGTTGATGTTGAGAATCTTGGAAGTTGGAACTTCATATTGATGTAAATTATTGAAGACAAATATTAAGAAACATTCAATGGTTTTTCTCTCGGAAGGGTTTCCATAAAATATCTGGTGCACTGTCTTTATTGTTGTGTATTGTTGAATGGTGTTGATGATTGTTTATGTTTATTCGATGCTAATGATAACTAATTCTCTGTAAAGTTAAAATTAACTAATTGGAGGGAAATATTGATTCACCTCCTCTCAATATTTCCAACAATTGGTATCTTTTGACCACTCTGTGTCAACCACCCAATAGCAGCATGCATTTTTTCAAAACACTCTATCACGTTCAAGTTATCAAGGATCATCATCATCTTTCAACATTGTAATCCCAAATTCTACAATCCTGTGGGATTTCATTGTAAAATTGATTCTTGTATGACTATGAGGCCATGTAACACACCTAGGTAAGCCTAAGAATTTCTAGCAAAGCATTTCACCCCAGGGAGTTTTTTAAGCTCCCTAATTATTTGTGTTTCTAAACACGAATAATTAGCAGAGTTTTTCTCACAAACAAACCCCAAAGCTAGGATGGGGCTCGATGGCGATGTCTTAAGTGAGTCCTAGTGTATCAAGTCTATGTATAATTATCATAATAGATCATGTCTTGAATCTCGCAGAATTTGGTTAAGTATAAGTGTCTATTTTAATTGTTAAAATTTTCAACTAGTCGGAAATTTAATAATTATTTGGATGAAAATTGTAAAATCAAATGTTTGTAAAAGTTGAAGGGGGTAGAGTACTCATAATTAGAACATCTTCACCTCAACTTTGTGTTAGGTACCTTTTTAGGGTTGAAATTATTCCTTTCTCCTCAAATTATTTTTATTTTTGCTTTTCTCGCAAAAAATGGCAAAAATCTAGCCGGAAAAAGATCAAAAAATTACTAATGAGATAATAAAATTCTCTCTGTGGAAAAACAATTTTTTGGAGAAAGTAGATATTCCCAAGGTGAAATAAATGTGAAAGACTCATTCCCACGGAGAAAAATCCCTCAAAAATTTGTGGGTCCAAAAGAAATTAATTTTATAAGGTCCTCCATCAAGGGAAAATTCATTTTTTTAAGAAAATTTGAACTTATGGACCAATATCGTTAAAGTCAAAATGGATTTTTTGAGGAAAAAGGTTCAAAATAATATTTTTTGAACTAAGAAAAAAGAGCTTCATCAACAAATTCGAATTTCTTCTTCCAAATCAAGGGTTATGATTTAATTTTGGCATGGATCAAGCAACAACTAGCCATTATCCTCGAGGATCAAGTCAAAATTGTGCATTTCTTTGAACCTAGCTGTTTTCCACTTGCGAGGGGATGTAAATTTCTCTATTTTCTATAAATTAAGCTTGAAGCTCCTCATTGTATTCATCTTTGGATGTTGTAATTAGATATGGAAACTCTGTAATTTCTTCCTTGATTAATAAAAACAAAAGTCTTATAGGCTCTAATGCCTCCTTCCTTATCCTATTGTGTCATATTTGTACATCCTTCAATCCTATCCCAAGTTGTTCTTAAGGGGGGATGTTAGGATATTCCGACACATAAGAAATAATTAAGTATAACTTGGTCTAGTGTAGAGTTAGGTAAAGTGTGTTTCTTTACAATTTGTAACTTAAAATCTGACGAAATACGTGAATGTGCAGAAGTGAATGATAATGTTATATTTAAAAAAAAAAACCCCCATTTCCAAACTTAATCTAATTAGCTCACTTAAAAAAAAAATTATGTGACCCACTTTTATAAATAAGTGAAAGTCACTTTTACAATGGTACTTTATGAACTACCTACTAAATTATAACTTAAATAAAAGATAAAGAGGCTTTAGAATTATAATTGACTCACTTTTTATAATGGGTGAGAACACTTTTACATAAAGTAACTTTAAGACATAAGTTACATGTCTTTTTCTCAACAAAAATAAAAACTTGAACCCAAGACCTCTATTCTCATAAATTAATTTTGGACCAAGTGAGCTAGTTTAAAAAGTCAGTCATTTTTGGAAAAGAGTAAGAATTTTTCTTTTAGAAGTTATTGAAGCTTTGGAGTGCATGTTTACTTGAAAAAACCATTTTTGCCTACAAAACAAAAAAACACACAACCAAACACAGACATGCAAAAAAAAAAAACCAAACCTTATGGCTTGAAGTTAGTTTTCGCCGGAATCTAAATATTTTACTCAATGTTTCTGATTTTTTTAGATTACATTAAGGCGCAATGGAAAAGAGCATACGCATGAGAAAAATCATTCCTTTTTGTTTCTGATTTGCCCAGATCGCACATAGTCATGGGGCAAAGAGCATATGTAGAAATGAAAGGTATGTATCCGGTAATAAAAAATACAGAGAGCTAAATAAACTGAAATAAACATAGAGATGAATAACTAACATTGCAAATAGAGACTGTATACCTCCAGATCTTAAAAATGATGTAGTTATGGTTACCAGATACCTTTTAGCGTGAAACGAAAAGGATTCATAACTGGAACAGATGCTCCTAACACAATAAAGCAATTCTCTCTGCCCGAAAGCAGTGAAAAACAGTAGATCTAGGAAACGATAGTCGGATGTAGTTGTACTAGCTTCGAATTTGGATCACCAACAAACACGGCCCTCAAATAGCTCTGATACCATGTAGGAATTTACAGGGTAAGTTCCTCAGATAGAATACCAAAGGACACCGCTCACAAACAGTTTACAGATCAATACACTGGTATTCTAGACGTGGTTAAAACTCTCAAAGAGGGAAACAGTCCACGGCTTGAGTCAACACGACCACTTTAAGTAATTTATTAATAAAAGAAAGAAAATTTACATAAGCTTCTCTCATGAATGGTCCCCTTACAAATGACCCTCCATGCTCTTTAAATAAAGATTATGGACCAATCGGGTGTTAAGCCACAAATCAAGTGTCAGTAATGCCGAGGAGAGAATGCACTGTCGAATCACTTCATGTCTAGAACATACCGTAACCATCGGATCGTAAGTTACAAAAGTACATAGTAAAGAAACGCACTTGACCTAAATCTACACTAGACCAAGTTATACTTAACTATTTCCTATGTGTCGGAATATCCTAACATTTGGGGCAAAACCATGTGTGTGTATGTCTGCATCTTATCATGGTAAATTTGTTCTAGTTATGTGCTTAATTTTCTACTGAATTTGAATGTTGTTATTTTCATATGCCTTTGGGACTTATCAGTGTACAAGTATCTTGCACGTTATTTGGGTTGAATAAGTATTGATGACTGGGTGAATCTATTAGTTTTCAGTTAAACCCTTAGACTTCCCTTTGTCAATCTCATTTAGATTTAACATTTTTTTGAATGTTTGTAGAAATATCTTTTGAAACCAATGTTTTTAAAACCGGAACCGGTGATCGGACCGGTCCACCTAATGAACCGGTTTACCGACCGGAACCGGTCTAACCGGGACTGGTTTGGTCTAAACAAACCGGTTTTAAAAAAATACATTAAATAATAAATTTATAATGAAACAAAACTATTTTTAAGATGTAAAACCATGATTCCAAGCCAATAGAGACAAAATATGCAAAGTTTGCTCATTTATATACCATGTAAAGGTGAATATATCAAAATGGCATCAAGTACAATACATATATAGTCTTGACTCCTTCAAGTATGGTGACTGTACTCTTGGTAACATACTTTCCAAAATAGGCCTAAAACACCTTCAAACAACTCGGTCTTGGTTCTTATACTATTGAACTTCTTCACTGGATTTTAGGACTGCTTCAAGTCCACAAAAGAGACATTACAAACCTATATTTGGTCACTCTGTAATGGTGCTCAGAACTCAGAATTTCAATGTCTGAGGTGACACGTAGCTCAGGTTTTAAGGACAATTTTCAGACCTTAAATTTTGAGTGTAGAACTTAGCTCTTCCTTCTAATGATCTCAGCCTTGTACATGTTACTTACCTAGCCTCTCGGTCCTTCAAAGTAGTGCCTCAAGGGCCTCTGTCTTCCTTGCTCAGGCTTGCGGCCTAGTCAGAGGGCTCAGGGAAATAGGCCCAAAACTATATTCAAGCTTTCTTCTAGGAGCTTGGTCCTATGGAACTAGCTTCTTTCACTTGTTTTGAAGTCCTCTACTACTGTTGTGACCTTCCAACTGCCCTTATAGGAAGTAGTCAATGTGAATAGGATAAAATTTGCAGGATGGAGAGGCATTTTAAAGCCTCAAGGTATTTCAGTGACTGCGGTAAGAGGACCGAGGCTAGAGAAGGACAACATAAATTTGTACCATATCTACTAAATTTGAAAGGCTGAAGTCTCAAGGCTAGAGATAAGTAATCACAATGAAAAAAGCAAGTTAGTAGATTTAATCTAGAATGCACAATGAAACTATAACAAGAACAAGTTAGAAACTTTGAGTTAGGTTCTAAGAGCTAAGTTAGTGAGAGCAAGAAACACAAAAGATCCTCCCTTTAAGTAAGGAGGGGGATACCATGGAACCAAGTTCCAACTTCCAAGCTCCCTCAAGCAAGAAGATCAATTTTATTATTAGAATTACAAGGAGAGGAGCTTTGATAGTGAGAAAGGCTCTAAATCCTTGAGGAAGTTACAAATTTTGGATCTAAACGAGGTATATCCTTCCTCAAGTTACAATGAGATAGAGATAAATTTTAAGGCAAATACCAATGGAATCTATTGAAATGTTTGACAGAAACCTCCTCCAATTAAGTCGTTACAAATACAACCCTAAAACGCTACAGACCTTTGCTGCCCATGGCCAGCACAAGATGAGACAAAATGGTGTGCCTAAAACCGGCCGATTTAGGACAAAACCGGCCGGTTTGATACAAACCGGCCGGCCTTTTGTCCTAAACCGGCCGGTTTTCACCGGTTAGGGCCAAAAACTGGCGAAATGGGCTTCCCAACCGGGTTTTTAGGCCGGTTCTGACCGGTGGCCTTGCTAACCGGCCGGTCAGACCGGTAACCGGTTTTTGTGGCCGGTTTTAAAAACATTGTTTGAAACATATCTCAAGCGCGCAGGGAAGTTTTCGGTTAAACCATCCCACTCTTGAGCAAGAGGGCCTAAGAACCCATGGTGGGACATCTCAAGGACTAATCATAAGAACATTGTGAATGAGGTTTTCTTGCCTTCTACTCAACCTAGATCACTCATTTTAAAATTAAATTTCTTACTCATTTTAAAGAACTTAAATGGTTTATCTCTTATTTCTAGAGCTATATTCTTTGGTGTATGGGCGAAGGTGGCCTCATACCCATAAATTAGACTTGTAAATTATTTATAAATATTTGTAAATAATTCTGGCTTGATCTGGCTTTTGTATATAGTTTTTCTCCATTTTGTATATATATTGGTCTTAGGTTTCTTTGTATTTTGTTTGCATGGGGGCCTGACATCCTTTCTTTTGGAGGAAAGAAGATCAAAGTATTTTGTTTGTGTGTGGGTCTGACATCTTTTTTTTTTTTTTTAAGTGGTGAATCGTTAATTGCAAGACCTAATCTAAGGAATACCCATAATCGATTCTTGTAGCTGCCACTATAACATCAAGAGTATATCCAACAACCTGCAAACAGATATAATTTCTTATGATTTTGGCACGCGCCGAGACTCCAGCGAGTAAGAAGTCTACTCCATGAGCCACACACCATAACACGACAATATACTCAAT
This sequence comes from Pinus taeda, assembly GCA_000404065.3. Classification (NCBI taxonomy): domain Eukaryota; kingdom Viridiplantae; phylum Streptophyta; class Pinopsida; order Pinales; family Pinaceae; genus Pinus; species Pinus taeda. Next base: position 177,781 of record APFE031366713.1, read on the forward strand.
GTGGTTTGAACCCTGACCTCGTGGGTTTCACCCAACGAACCCAACCGTCTCACCACACATCACTGTATCTAGCATCCTTTCTTCTCGAGGAAAGGAGATCAAAAATTTTAAAGGGCCAAACCCTCCTCCACGACCTTTGAGCCCTGGGTTAAATTTATTTGGGAATTTTTGGAGGACATATTTTAAAATTTCTCCTTTCGCTGTATGCCTTTAAAGGCTTGCCCTGTTTTTTAGTTGATTTTTTTCTCGAGGGTTTATTTAATATATATATATAATATATTATATAACTAAAAGGTTTTTCCTAGCTCTACTTTATTTGCTGTCCTGGAGCGAAATTTCAATGAGGCTGAGTAGGGTTTCAGATATAAAAATTGCAGTTGTCTATAATGAGACTTTTTGAAAGCCTTTCCGGTGGCTTTTTCCGGTCAATATCCGGCAACAATTTATTGGAATCGCAAGTTTGATAGCTAGTTTTTGCACAATCAAAGCGTCCCACGGGTTTTTCAGGGTGCTGAATCCAAATATGCAGTTAAAAAACCATTTTAACTGCAACAAATCAAGATTTAACCTCAATTTCTTCCGCCAGATTCCGTCACCGGAATCTCCAAAAAGTCGCATTATAGCCATAAAAATTTCAAAGGAATTTTATTCAAAACTTTTTCAAATTAGACTTTTGCAAGAAAAGTACATAAACTTCCTGCAAATTTCAATTTCCTTTAAGATTATCTGGGGTCTCACTGTTTCGATTTTACAGGTCGCAAGGCATTTTTTTTGGGAGGCAGGCCGTAAGGGTTTCACAAGAAAATTTTGGTATAATTCATCAAGCTTTAGAGCAAAAGAAATCGATTTTTGAAGAACTGGTCCATCTGCAAACCTTTTGGAAGAAGTCGCACAATTTTTTGCCCCATTTTCCTGAAGGCCGAGAGCTCAAAAAAGTTCCTTCTGGTCTGAAACCATTGTCCGAGAGCTCAAAAAAGGTTCCTTCTGATCTGAAACCATTGTTCTAGCTTCGACCGATTTTTTTTAAAGGTTTAGGGCCTGGAGATTCATGGTAATTAATCATAAATTTTAAGCCAACTTTTGTTTGCCTGGCCATGAGCCCTTTGGGATAGGTTTTTCTCTGAGCCGATAGCAAAAGGGTTGCAAGCCCTAAAGGGCTAATTTTATTGCTTGGTATGAAAATTTCCATTAAGCAAAAAAAATCCCAAAATACTCGAAGATTGGAAATTTAAACCGATTTTTTCTCTAAGGCTGTCATAAAATCTGAGCATATTTTCCTCTGAAGCAAACAAAACTGTGAACAAGAATTCATAAAGTATTTGAACGAGATTTTTCTGAAGTTTATTGTTGAAAAATTAATTATTTAGAAACTTGGGAGGTTAAGGTTTAATTTTTATTGAACTGGTGACCTATAGCAAGGAGTGCCTTAACAGTGCACCCATTCATCTTAACAGGGCACCCATTCACTTTAACAGTGCACCCATTCACCGTCAATCCAAAGCCCCATAGGCTAATTTTCTCTCATTAAGACTTACTTTGAGGAGGATATTTAATTTTTGGAAAAAAAAATTATCACTTTAATTTTTTATAAAGATATTATTAAAATTTTTCCCTCATTTAGGCGGTGTTTAAAATTTTAATTTTGTAAACTCCCCGTGAAGGTTTCATAACCCTCATCAAACCTTCATCAAGCTTGGGCGTAATTATTGGAAAATCATTTCCTTTTAATCATTATAAAATGTTTTCTCATTGAAAGGGGAATTTATTGGCAGATGAAATTTCATTATAAAATATTAATATATCATTTTAAATTTTCTCTTTCGTCGCATGGATAGTTGTTTTGGAAAATAATTATTTTGTTAGAGATATTAAACCCCTTCATTTTTCTAAATTTTCTCTTTTGTCACATGGATAATTGTTTTTGAAAATAATTATTTTATTAAAGATATTAAACCTCTTCATTTTTCTTTGGGAGTTCTTTTGTAATTTTAATAAAATCATTTTCCAAAAGGAGCTCGGTCCCTACTCCTGGTATCCTTGTCTCTTTTTTGGGGGAGCTATTTCTTCTGTTGGAGGCTAACTCTTTTTTTTCTTACAATTGTCTAGACTAGTTTTCACTAACTTGCATCATTGTTTCTAATTTAAATTTATTAAAACACTTCATTTAATTGTCACTTTTTGGTCTAAATAGCTTTGTTTATCATTGAATAATTTCTATTTGGTTAATAGATTTAAGCTATAATTCTACTAAATTTGGTTATCATCATTAAAATAATTACTTATGCCTTTGTAATTCATATTTGCTCTTAGCAATATTGAACCCATATCATAAGTAAAGTGACATCTTAAACCTAATCAATAATTCACTCAAAACAATTCCTACTTAAGGCATTGGTGTTATTAGCTTTGTTTCATTAAGTAATCTTTACTTGTTTCATAAACCATTAATCTTATGTTTTAAGCACTTATCATAATCTTGGTTATAAATAGATTGGTGTATCTTACATCTCTAATTGAAGCATCTTGGTATTATTGTCATCTCATTGAAGCAACAATAATTGCATTTGCATCTTAGAGTTAGATTTTGCATCTATAAAATTAACCTCTAAGCATAAGCTTGGTTGATAGAAAATTAGAAAAAACCTTCTCCACCCAATTTGTTCTACTTGACCCTTGCACAATGGTTGAAACACGTGACCTTGCAGTTCTCTTGTAGGCAATCCCTTGTAGGAACAGCGGCACTTGGGTTGTTCTAACTCAAGGGTAGGTATCATTAATGAGGCCTTAGCCTCCTTCCACTAGACTTCTTTCTACAACCTTCTGTGAGACTTGCTTCAAAACAATTGAGGAGAAGGATATCATCTAGACTAGGCATTTAATTAAAAAAACCAAGATATTGTATCTCACTTAGATTAGATCTTGCATTTGATCATTTGATAATTGGAATTGTGAGCTAAATCTTATAATTGCAAGCCTACTACACTTTTTGGATGTCATAATTTCTTGGAAGCATAAGTTTCCTTCTTGCAATTGTTCTTAATTTATCTACTGCTCATGTTTTTAGTCATCTCAGTCTTTAGTACTAACATCCTTCTTGCAACACTACTTAACTAGTAACTTGAAGTTTTGTGCAAGTGATATAATATGTATTGAGCATTGTTCATTAGGCACTGGTCTCCATTTGATAATCTTGATATTACCTAATTGATCTCAAATATTTCATCTTGTTAATATATATTTTGCTCACTTAATAATCACACTTGCTAATTTAAATTCAAGTTGTCTATCTAGAGAGGTAGTGATCTTTCCCTCAGTCTCCAAGGACTTATTTTTACAACAAGTTTTCCTCTCAGTAACACCTCTATTTTTAAGGGACTACCCCCCTTGACTTAGCTAGGAGAGAGTTTAAACAGAGGAGTAGGGATTAGAGTGACAACCACTACTTTGAGCATTGCGCCTCAGGTGTACACTTTAGGTGACAATAGGATCAAACCTAGGTTCCTTCAGTTGCAACTTAATAGCTGGAAGGTAGATCTTAGAGTGCGAAGATGGGAAAGTCTAAGAAGCAAGCCACCAAGTGTTCAAAAGAATCAAAGGAAGCCCCTAGTGTTGTAGTTAATGAAGTGAATCAAGTTGGTCTACCAACTCCTAAATTCGATGAAGGCAAATATGAAATATGGGAATTTAGAATGAAAGTCCATTCAATGCAAGCTCAAGGATATGATGTATGGCAATTTGTTTTTTCTTGAGACACATTTACCGACAAATCTAGAAGGTACAATACAAAAGCCATGAATGTCATTTTCAGTGCTCTACCAGACCCTATAAAAGCCAAAGTTCATTGATGCTCATCAGCCAAAAGTATTTGGAAGAAGCTCCATGCTCTCTACTCAAAGAAGCATGCAAGTCAAGATGAAAATGATGATGACGATTGTGATGAAACAAATGAGGAAGAAGGGGTGGTATATTTGGAAGCATAATTGATCAGTGCCTTATGTGATCTTAACAAAGCAAGAAAGTGAAATCAAGTACTTGAAGAAGAAATTGCCCTTCTAAGACTTCAAGTACAGGAAGATGAAAATAAAGAGTAAAACTTGACAAGTCACTTACAATGGAAGTTATTCAAAATAAAAAGGAACTTGATGGAACTATCGCAGGAATGAACAACTTAATGAGCAAATGTAGGATGTTGAAAGGAAGGACCATGTCATTGATGAAAAGAAACAAGAAATTTTTCACTTAGAGATGAAGGCAAAAGGAGAAAAAATAAGAGGGGATATTGATGAATCATCAGCTAAGAGAACTAGAAGAAGAGAACAACTATTTGAAGACCCTGTGAAAATTCCTATCCTCAAGGAACTCCTATTACAACAAAACTAAATTTACTTCACCTACTTGATTTAATATACATTATCAAGTTATTTTCTGAATAATACTGAAGTAAATTACTTCTATAGCCTACACCAATTTAATTTGATTACATGAAACAAGAAATTGAGCAAAGAACAAGATACAAAGGACATAATTATTTTTGGAAAAAATAGTCCCTGGAAAAACCCAATGCCGGAAAATCGATGCAGCAGCTCTGAGGGTTTTATATCATTAAGCAATAGGTTTGAATACAATGTTGGATGCCCTCTTGACAATCCAATTACAAAGGAAAATATAATGGCAGAAAACTGAGTGATATTACCTCACTTCAACCGACAGTTTCACGCTGATCCGACAACAGAACTGGTTAACTTCGGCTATCTCAGTGCTGGCCCTGCATTAGCCTTACAGGCTCTGTGTCAGCCTTGCGCTATCTCTTTTGCCTCCTGGAGCTTCTGCAATCAACCTCTCTTGACTGTTCCGGCAACTCCCTGACAGTTTCAGATTTCTACGTGAGGGCAACCTCACTTCTGCGCTGGCCCTTCTGGCTCTGCGTCAAGACAGTGTGGGCCTAGACTAGCCTAGCCAGTCCCTCTAGGTGTTGCATTGCCTCCACTGGTTGCTCTCTGCCTCTCTGTCCAGTATTCCCGAACTATCCTTATTGCTTTGCTACAAAATGATCACTTAGTTCGAATTTCTCAGCTTCTTAGACCCAGAAATCGAATCTAGATCAATTCGTTATCTTCGTGTGTGTTTCTAAATGAACCTCAAGCCTCCTTCTTATAATTTTCTCATTGAGACTTCAACGGTTGAGATTAAGTCTCTAATCAACGACTAAGATTAAAACTTGACTTGATCCGCTTTTTAGGACATTCTCACCCATATTTTGATTAATACCCATTAATACTTTAATTTTCATAAGTTTCGACTTAGGAACCCCATTAAAAATATTAATTATTTTAATAAAAACAATCTGGGTGGAATTTCACGAAACGGTTTCTAGGTTCTTTAGAACTCATGTGCCTTAACCTCTCTACCGATTTTCATGGCTAGAGCACATCTGATGCTACCAAAAACTAACACTCCCTCTTAGCAAGGAATGTGCTCTAGCAACAATGTCCAACTGCATGTTTCTCTGTATCTGAAGCATCTCCTTTCCACATTGTTGTTGCCACCAACACTGTGTTGATGTTGCTACTTTACTTCTGCTTGTGACATTGCCACTGCCACTGTTGCATCTGTACTACGACTCCCTCTACATCTGCTGCTAACACTTCCACTGCTATCTCTGCATCGCGTCATTTTCCAATTGTTGCTGCTCAGCAACAAAAAATCATCCAAAATTTCTAAACTAACTGTGTTCATCATAATACCATGTGAATGTTGGAATCTTACTACTACTAGTCTCTGACCCTATGAATCTTCTGCGCTGATGCTGAATTCTGCACTATGCCATCTACACTATTGCCATCCTTGCTCTGCGCTGATTAGTCTCTGGTCTCAGGCTACTGCATCAGTCACTCCAACCAACCCATTGCATCATCCGACACTAAGTCCATCTCGCTACTTCTGAATCTTGGGCTCTCATAGCAAGGAATTGATCCAAGAGGTGGGTTCCTCAAGTATCCTGCCCACATGTAGTCCTCCCAACTATAGTTATATATTGTCCCATTTCCCTCCTAGAGATGCGTGGGCACTCATGGAAAACTCATCTTCGTCAATTTTTTCTAGAGCAGCCTTAGGATCATGTTTCTCATCCTTATCCTTTTGCTTCAAAGGACACTGGGATGCAAAGTGGCCCATCTCTCCACATCTGAAAAATTTCACCTTCGAAATGTCTTTCTTCTGCTTCTGCTTATGTTGTCCCTTTGATGCTAGAGTTGTGTTCTCATCCTCCTCCTTGGTCTTCGTGCCACTCCCACTACTGCCATTAAGGTTGACCTTAACCAGATCCCTCCTTAATTCTTCCTATTGAAGGGTTGCCCACATCTCCTCCCATGAAGGTAGTCTTTCCCTACCCAATATGCTTTGGAAAAAGACTTGCCATTCATCCGAGACTCCATTCAGGGTTGTCCTTACCATTGCGGTAGACTGATGAGTAGACCCCATTGCAGCAAGCTAGTCTTTGGTGTCTTGAAGACGTTGAAGATAAGAGTTAACCCCTTCTCCATTCCGCATCAATGTCCACTGCAACTTTTGCTCTAAGTACATCTTCCACTGTTCGGAAGAACCTTCATACAATGAAGACAAAGCTTCCCACATTTCTTGAGTTGTATCTTTTCCCTGCAAGTGTGAGACCACATGATCTTCAACTCCATCAAGTATGAACCTCTTCGCCTTTCCCTGCTCAACCTTGTACTTCTTATTTTGATCATTGTCCACGGGAACAACCACAACACTCTTGATGTAGGCTTCGAGAACATACTCCTCTAGAACAACTAAGATTTTGGTCGTCCATATGACATAGTTGGAAGCTCCTTCTAACCTGTCCTGATCTCTAAGCCCATGTGATGCCATCTCACCCAAGCTATCAAATTGACTCCTCTAGTCATTGCGCAACACTGGTCTGTTGCCCAACAAGTGAAAAATTCGAACTTTTGGCGAGAAAAGTCCTCTAAGGAGAAAATTCCCCATCTATGTGTCTTTTCTCTTTTCTGATGGATTTCTGCCTTGACAATAACTACGCCCTTCAATCACTGCGCTGAGGCTTTGTGTCACTCCCTCTACCTCAGCAAGCTCACGAACCATAAATCATACCTCTTTGTCGACTCTCTCAAAGAGAGATTTCCTCAGAACCTCTGGTTTCCTGACAAGGACTGCGCAATCCCTTCAAGGGGATTCAAATTGATGTCAAATGCAACTATTGGCCTCTTTGCTCAGCATTGGATCTACTTTTCTTGTTTCAAAATCTATGCTCTGATACTATGTGAAAATTCCTATCCTCAAGGAACCCCTACCTTAGAAAAACTGAATTTACTTCGCCTACTTGATTTTAATATATATTATAAAGTTATTTTCTGAATAATACTGAAGTAAATTACTTCTACAACCTACACCAATTTAATTTGATTACATGAAACAAGAAACTGAGCAAAGAACAAGATACATAGGACACATTTATTTTTGGACAAAATAGTCCCTGGAAAAACCTAATGCGGGAAAACCGATGCAACAACTCTGAGGGTTTTATATTATTAAGAATTTAGTTATGAAAACAATGTTGGATGCCCTCCTGGCAATCCAGTTATAGATAAAAATATAATGGCGGAAAACTAAGTGAGATTACCTCACTTCACTCGACAGTTTCCGATTGATCCAACAACAGAACTGGTTAACCCCGACTATCTTTGCGTTGGCCCTGCATAGGCCCTGCATCAGCCTTACAGGGTTTGTGTCAGCGCTGCGTTGTCTCTTTTGCCTCCTGGAGCTTTTGCGTCAACCTCTCCTGGATGATCCGACAACTCCCCGATAGTTCTAGATTTATGCGTGAGGGTAGCCTCACTTCTGTGCTGGCCCTTCTATCATTGAGTCAAGACTGCGTGGGCCCATACTTGCCCAACATCAGTCCCTCTAGGTGTTGCACTACCTCCACTAGTGGCTCTCTGCCTCTCTGTCCAGTATTCTCGAACTATCCCTATCCCTCTACTGCAGAATGATCACTCAGTGTTAATTTCTCATGTTCCTAGCCCCAAAAATCGAACTCTAGATCAATTCGTTCTCTCCGTTGGTGTTTCTAAATGAACATCAAGCCTCCTCCTTATACTTTTCTCATTGAGACTTCAATGGCCGAGATTAAGTCTATAATCAACAACTAAGATTAAAACTTGACTTTATCTGCTTTCTAGAACATTCTCACCCATATTTTGATTAATACCCATTAATACTTTAATTTTCTTAAGTTTAGACTTATGGACCCCATTAAAAATATTAATTTTTTTAATAAAATACAATCCTGGTGGAATTTCACCAAATGGTTTCTGGGTTCTTTTAGAACTCACGTGCCTTTTCCTCTACACCAATTTTTAAGGCTAGAGAACATCTGATGCTACCAAAAACTAATAGACCCAACTTGAAGAAGCTAAAATAATTGAAGAAGAACAAAAGTGTCAAATTTAGAAGAAACAAGAGGATCGTGTGAAACAAGAAGAAGAATTTTTATCATTAAGGGTTGAGGTTGACAAGTTGAATAAAAAGATAAAGAGCACACATATTTTGGAAAATATTCTTGTTGCAAAATATAACCATGCATTAAAACATGCTTTGGTATACAAGTGAACCCTCATCCAAGAAAGACACAAGCTCTAAGTCCTCATAGAGAAAAATTGATGAGAAGCCTGACAGAAAGACCCCTCAAAGGACAAATCGAAATTAAGGACAAAAGAAGGACAAGGATCAACAAAGGATTGAACCTCCTTCTAGAAAGAATATCTCATCCAGGTATACTAGCATGTTTAATGGTTATTGTTTTTCATGTTTTAATTTTAGACATACGACTAGGGATTGCAGAATGTATGAGAAGGATGATTATCAAGGACATCATCAAAAACCTAGAAGCAAGTTTGCAGGATCGCAAGAGAAATTTCAAAATGACTTTGCCATTAGAAAGTACATTTTAGTAGCTCCATCATTCAAACCTCTTGATTTGTGGTAGCATCAGATGTGCTCTAGCCTCAAAATTTGGTGGAGAGGTTGGGGCACATGAGATCTCCAATACCCAGAAAGGGTTTGGGCAGATTCTAAACAGTTTAGGAAATATTAAAATAATTACTATTTCTAATGGAGTCCCTTCCCTATGTCTAAACTTAGGGAAATTAAAATATTAATGTGGATTAATATAAAATGTGTTAGAATGGTCCAAAAGACATGGATCAAGCCAGATCTAATCTTAGCCATCAATTAGGGACTTAATCTTCATAGTTGATATGTCAATGAGAAAAGTATAAGGAGAGGCTTGAGGGTCACTTGGAGAATACACCAGATGATCAATCATTCTATTCTCTAGAGCGGGGTTTGCTAAGAGAGATAGAATCAGTGATCAGAGTTGCAGTTGAGGGGCATTGAGTACAAAGAGACAGAGAGGCAGAGATAGTGTCGGGAGATCAATGTAGGAGCCAGAGAGAGTGACGCAGTAGCAGCTAGGGCTCAGACAGGGCCACATAGAGGCATCCAGGAGTTGCGCAGTGCTTCAGAGAGGCCAGCATTGTTGACGCAGAGGGCCATAAGGTTGATGCAGAGCCTCCTAAGGTTGACGCATGCCCATTTAGGGTGACGTAGGGCTAGTGTTGAGAAGAGAGAGGCTGACGCAGTCCAGAGAGGCAGAGGCTGGGGTTTTTGGGGCAGATTGGAGTTGAGGAGCTGTCGGAGGGTTTATCTGGGATTTCAGATAAGACATTTGTCTTAGACTGAGAGGTACTACTTCCAAGAGCATTATCTGTTGGGTGAGTCAGATTTGACACCCAAATTGTACTATGAAATTTCTTAATAAGAAAACCCTCAGATAATTGCACCGATTTTCTCGCATTGGGTTTTTCCGGGGACATTAGTCCAAAATTAATGGTGCCATTTGGTGTGACTGTTTCCGTTTCCTTCAGTTGATGATCTATAATATGTTGAAGCATGCTCTAGTGTTTATTTTCAATATTTACATTATAAACAACTTGTTAAGTAACATAACAAGTAGGTAGGAATAAATCAGTAAAGTGCATGGAGGGTTTCTAACTGGTAGACTTAGAAACTTCGACATGGTATCAGAGGGTGGTTGCAAATCACAGGAGAACTGAGGACATCAACTGAGTGGAGCAATAGGAGCAGAAAACAGTTGTCTCAAGTGAAAAAAGTTGTTTCTAGCAGAGCAACAACAAGGGAAGGGTGATGTAGTGCCTGCATCATCAAGGGTGAACCAGGAAGAGGTAGCGCAGAGGCTAAGGGAGGCAAAGAGAGACTCACGCAGAGCCATGCAAAAGCTAGGAGGGCTGACGCAGTTGGTTGAGGAGATCGGGTTACTAGTGCCAGGATTGCGCAAAGCCTAGGAGATCTCACCTTCAGGTTGATGGGGTTTAGAAGGCTATGGGAACATTGTAGAGTGGAGCTAGTGAGGTATTGTATTTAGAACAATACCTGATAGGACAAGGCCAAGGAGGAGGGAGTTTCTACCGAGGGTTTCTAGTCGTGAAATCCAGATCAGTGGTATGGTTGCATAGGCGATCAGAGTAGGGGGCATCTCGGATCGGTAAAAAGATTTCTAGGAGGGAAATCGAGACTCAGAGGGATTCACATCAAGAACTTCCAGGAGGGAAGTAGAAGAGCATCCTGGCACTACACGGAGTAAGAGACCAAGACAGGCTGGACGGAGCATCAAACTTCGCAGTTTGGAAGGCTAGAATCTTATCTGTAGTTGACAAAAATCGTGTCAAGTACTTCGCCTTGAAGATAATAGCTATCCCAGTCGACCCAACTGATAACGACAAGGATGAGGAGACAATGGCAAGGGCCAAGAGCTTCATACTTGACGGGGTTAAGGACCATGTAGTACCACACATTTCCGAGAAGGAAATGACATATGAGATGTGGGAGGCCCTAAAGAATGTTACTAGTAAAGAATGTTACTAGAAAATCATTTGAGGGAATATCAGATGAAGAAGGGAGAACCAATTGACACCTTCCTCGGAGGACTGAATGAGGTCTGGGATTAGTTGACTGCTATAGAAGCCATGCCAGATCAGGAATTGATGGTTAGGACAACCCTGAATGTAGTCTCAGAAGACTGGGAGGTATTTATCCATAGTATATTGGGAAGAGGGACACTCCACCTTGGGATGAGATGTGGGTGGCTCTTCGCCAAGAAGAGATTAGACGTTAGTCAAAGGCGGGAAGCAACAGTAAGGGGATCAGAGTCAAAAAGGAAGAGGAGGAAGATGTTGCCCTAGCATCTGAGGGAAAGCAAGAAAAGCGAAAGAAGGAGGATCTCTCTGAGATCAAGTGCTTCCATTGTGGGGAGTTGGGTCATTATGCGACCCAGTGTCCAAGGAAGAAGAGTAAGGGAGAGTCTTCTGAGACTAAGGCAACGCCATCAAGGGTAGAGAAGGAAGTGGAGATAGATGATGATTGTGCCATGAGTGCACACACACCACTTGAGCGAAAGTGGGGAGACATTGAGCTATAGTGAGGCAGACTACAGGCGATGAGGGGTAGGATCCTTGAGGTACCCAACCTCTTGGATTAGACCTTGCTATGGGAGCCTCGGAGAGGAGTAGAGGGACTGGATGATGTGGGTAGATATGGACGTGGATGAAGCGACAAAGAGAGCTACAGTGTAGGAGTCCCGAGACAGTGCAAGGCTAGCAGACTACAACAGTATGAGAGGCATGGGAGTGTTGCACCAGTGCAGGATGGCATAGATAGGGGTGCAATAATGCAAGATGCAAGGAGTTGTTGCAGCAGTGCAGAGGCCAGAGAGGGAGCACTTGTCAACGACAGAGGGAGCTTCAGCATTAGGAGGGTCTCTGTCCCAAAATAGAGGCCAGAGTTGGGGGATCAGTTACTTACTTCTCAGTAACTGAGTTGCAGTGCAACAGTGGGTAGCACAATGCAACATGATGAGAGGAGTTGTGCAGATGCAGTGTTGGGAGAAGGGACCAACAACAACACAGATGCAGAGGGAGTTGTTGTACAGATGCAACAGTCGCAGTGGCAGAACCATGGGCAGCAATATAAGATACAACAGTGTAGAGGATGGTGGGCAACAGGCCTAACATCAGCACAGGGACCGATGCCAGATGATCAAAGTAATATTCAGTAACGAGTATTGCTAGAGCACAATCCTCGCTAAGAGGAAGTGGTTATTTGTGGTAGCATCAGATGTTCTCTAGCCTCGAAATTTGGTGGAGAGGTTGGGGCACATGAGATCTCCAATACCCAGAAAGGGTTTGGGAATATTCTAAACAGTTTGGGAGATATTAAAATAATTAATATTTTTAATGGAGTCCCTAGGTCTAAACTTAGGGAAATTAAAATATTAATGTGGATTAATATAAAACTGTGTTAGAATGGTCCAAAGACATGGATCAAGCCATATCTAATCTTATCCATCGATTAGGGACTTAATTTCGTCTGTTGATATGTTATAGGAGGCTTGAGGGTCACATGGAGAATACACTAGATGATCAGTCATTCTATTCTCTAGAGTGGGGTTTTCTAAGAGAGATAGAATCAGTGATTGGATTTGTAGCTGAGGGGCATTGAGTATAGAGAGACATAGGGGTAGAGATAGTGTCGGGAGAGTAGCGCAGGATCCAAAGAGAGTGACGCAGTAGCAGCCAGGGCACACACAGGGCCACACAGAGGCAGCCAGGAGTTGCGTAGTGCTCCAGAGAGGCCAACGTTGCTGACACAGAGGGCCAGAAGGCTAACGCATGGCCTCCTGAGGCTGATGCAGACCCATTCAGGGTGATGCAGGGTCAGCGCTGAGAAGGGGGAGGCTGACAAAGTCCAGAGAGGCAGATGTTGGGGTTTCTGGGGCAGATTGGAGCTGAGGAGTTGCCGGAGGGTTTATCCGAGGTTTCGGCCGAGACATTTGTCTCAGACTGAGAGGTAATAATGCCTGTTAGCGCTTGGAATTCACCTAGGCTGAGATAGACAAACTCTCAAGGCTACATCAAACCATTTCACCTCGTAGCTAGCCCTACGAGGTATGAGAAGGCTCTCTCGGGTCAGATTCGGTAGATCTATTAATATGATAAGCTGACCAATTAGGAATAAAGATCTTAGGCTAGTAAATTGATATAGGAAGGTTTGCTTGGGGTTTTGAATTAAATGACGGGGCTTTTCTGGGCTGCATGGGCAAAATCACAGCTTGAAACAAAGAAATATAATGACTACACAGATTATTAACTGAGGCAAGGTAGGCAAGCAATTTAACACCAAATCTAGATTTTAAATGGGATCGCAAGACTGGTGAGGAGCTAAGGAGGGCAAATAATAGTTTGAATCCTCCTTAAACAGGAGAAAACATTGAATATGAGCAAATTTATAGGAGGAGCATACAATACTATGAATTCCTACCTAATCACTTCATTTGCTCAATTAGATATGATAATGAGGGGAATGAAACATAACAGTTTACCTATGAGACAAAGGGAAAACCTATGCTAAATTAACATACCACATGAATCTCAGCAAACAGAGCTGTGAAATTTCATTAAATTCTCTGCCACAAACTGTACAAGAAAGCTCTGCTATGCTCCAGCAGCTCCCAGCACTCAGCACTCAGAAAAAATCTCTCCTCACTAACTCACTAATGATTTTTTTAATACAATAAATATAAAATGCTGCCCAAAAACAGGGGCGCTGTTTTAACTAAAGCTATAAAAATAGAGCAGATGGAAACAAGAAACAAGAGGCCCGTTTTCACAGTTCAGAGCCGTCCTAATTTGGTCAACTGTACAAGATATGAGGCTATCGACAGTTGCAACCGATCCTAAAGATAGCGCAGAGTTGATTAAAATCTGGAAAACCACAGTCGATAACGAGCTACTGGAGATTGTGTCATTAATGACATTGCTACCCAAACTCAACTGCGTGCCACAAAATCTAATGGTAAAGGAGCCACGTAGTTGGATGACCACCGTTGAGAACGACATTCATGGGAGCGTAAATAACATAGAGCCACATACATGGAGAATAAGCATGTTACCCTGATTCGAATCCAAGTTTTTGCCACGCAAACGAACCTATGAATGCCACTTTGCAAACTGCGCCCCAAATCTGGAAATGCGTTGGCCATTCAAACAAGAAAATCTGAAGTCATAAATAGGAAATTGAATCCTATTCTTCTGCCTATGTTTGATATTCTGTGTTTCGGGTCTTTACTTTTCACCTTTCATCGCCAGGTTAGATTTGCCATTTGAATAACACCGATTTTTAATAAAACTAGGTCCTTTACTTCCTTTTCACAATACTCCCGCGTAACTTCTTCAAAAACAGCTGAATCCTCAATCTTTCCCATATGCTCTGCCCAAAGTGACATCCTATATCCATAAACTTGGCCACGTGGGTAACAATTCTTCTGAGCCCATGTATGATGCAGTTGATAGGAACCCATAGCAATCTCCGTATCTCTTGAACCATCTAGAGAGCGTTGGTTGATATTTGCAGAGCCCAGAATCGCATATTCATCATCTATAATCATGCCCTTTGCATGGACGTAAACCACCCTTTAGCCTGCTCTTGCATAATGCTTTCTGTATGAGCAATCATTAGTTCATTCTCATCGTTTGTTTCCCGATTACCAAGGCAATAAAAATTCAAATAATCTTATGGATGGTATGATTTTGACGACCCTGAATTTTGAAGGGCCTTTGCAACAACCTTGTACATCATTTGCATTGTTTGTGACTGCCAGAAAAGTATTTCCTGCACAGATACACCTTTAGGGTCCCATTCAGGCCACATTGGTATGACGATGTAAACTGAAAACTTCTCATTTCTTTTTTATTTTACTGGCAATCTTCAAAGCCAATTCCATGGGAATTATATTGTTTGCACCTGCAGTCTTGTAAGATGACCAGTTGTAAGAAAATCCCGAGAAGTATTGATTTTTAATGTAGACAAAGTGTTGGGCAGATCGGATGGCTTTAATATAAGCTGTATGGATACTTGCGTCTATAACCAATTCTTTTCCATAGATAATATTCTGACTTTGTGCTTCTGTGACAGATTTTGGAAAACCTTTTACTGATCCAGAATCAATTGATCAGAAAACCTGCACATGCTAATTGTCTAGATCATCTTCCTCTGAAACCCATAAATGAGGATCACCGCTAGGAACATTCATTGTGGGGCTAAGAATCCATGATATCCGATCCAAATTGATTAGTGCATCATCACGCCAATGAGAAATTACCCTAAAACGTTTACCAATCTCATGCCATGTTGTTGCTTTTTTCCAGCGTTGTTCAAAATGTTTAAGGATATCATATGCAGCAGGACCTTCTATTTTACAGGGTTCTCTTGGGCCACCAGAATCAACATCAAAGTAGGATTGTCATAATCATCTCTAGGTACAGTCTTAAGAGTTCTAAACAAAGAATGCTCTGGGGTACCATAACGACCATCACAGAGATCTAGCCCACCTATAAAGGAGGCAAGTCTTCGGTCCTTACCAGCAGCTTAGGTATCAACAATAACAAGTTTCTGGTGGTGAGTATATAATGTACCAACAACCCGTTGTTTGAAACAACATCGTGTTCTTTCAATCCATTGAATTGATGTGCTTCTGCCGGCATTGTTTGAGATTCATCCCGATTCTCATTGTACTTTCCAATCTCGCAGTAATATAGCTCCATATGAAAAATGGGACCAACTGAATTTATACAAAATAGAAAATGTTTTTCGCTACTGTGACATGGCCCAAAATTTAACTTGGCCGTCATAATAAGAAGACCCAAATCTAACAAAATTGATTATATGTCCCCAATGGACAATATGAGTTCTTAACCACTGATTGATTAAAATAAACAAACTCAATAATCTGATTGCCACCTCTGACTCAAGTATTCAACCGGATAAAAGGGCGCTGTACAACGGTGGAATTATGAATATTAGTGCTCCTCTCAACCTCATAATCAAGAAGTCTGCAGCAGAGGTTAAGCAACAAGGCCACAGGCATATGCTTGTCAAGAGATTAAAGTATGCCTTTCAGTCCAGCGATTCCTTGACTAAGTAACCAGATCTGAGTAACCAGATGTATGGAGAGCTGTAAAACCAGATGATAACTGTAACAAGACAGCTTCTAGACCAAATCAAACAATGGATATGATTGCTGATGATGTTTTGAATTGTGCTTGTGCAGGGATAGGAGTTTTGAAATCGCCGCCAGTTGAAGAGCTGAAGATAAATTATATAATTTAAAACAACATATTAATGATTTCTTCAAAACAGGGTTTTGAAGAAGAATCAATCTCTGACATGAGACAGAGTCTAACAATGCCAAGGGCATTCTCTGTTGGGTAAACTGGATTTGGCACCCATATTGTACTTTGAAATTGATTAATAAGAAAACCCTCAGATAGCTGCACTGATTTTCCCGCATTGGGTGTTTATGGGGAAATTGGTCCAAAATTAACGATGTCATTTGGTGTGATTGTTTCTATTTCTTTCAGTTGATGATCTGTAATATGTTGAAGCATGCGCTAGTGTTTATTTTCAATATTTACATTGTAAATAACTTGTTAAGTAACGAAACAAGTAGGTAGAAATAAAACAGTAAAGTGCATGAAGGGTTTCTAACTGGTAGACTTAGAAACTTCAAAAAAACCCAACATTAAATGTAAAAAATTCCATAACTATGGGCATATTGCTCGCATTTGTAGGTATAAGAAGAAATCTTCCATGAAAGACAACCATAATATTAGGTACAAGAAGGTTTAGAGAAGAAAGAAAAAGCAAGACGATCAAGTGAATGGAAAAGTATCTACAGTCATGCTTTGAGGTTTTGTAAAATCGAAAGGTCATGATGAGTCTAAAATGGAACATGTCAAGGTTCAAGATGATCCAGATGAAAAACTAGTCCATACGATATTCTGAAGAATCTAGTTTGATGACTCCTTGTACTGTGAATGTTGAAGAGGGGGAGTCTATGTAGCAATGGTTTCCCTTTTGAAGGTCTATTCTTTGACAGGTTGACATATGGCAGATATCAAGAATTCGTCAGAGCAGTGATCAACATGGTTGGTAGACTAGTTAGATTTGTGGAGTAAGTTTGAAAAGCAAAGTCATGGAATTTTTTTTAGAAGCACTCAA
Organism: Pinus taeda; assembly: GCA_000404065.3. Taxonomy (NCBI): domain Eukaryota; kingdom Viridiplantae; phylum Streptophyta; class Pinopsida; order Pinales; family Pinaceae; genus Pinus; species Pinus taeda. Next base: position 194,950 of record APFE031366713.1, read on the forward strand.
GTGGAATCAATTCTAGAAACATGTGTGAAGCTTAGTATGTCATGGGGAGTAACCCTTTTTCATTGACGTCAAAGGGGGAGACAAATGTAGAAAATAAGATCAAAGGCATGGCATCAGGGGGAGCAATGATATCAGGGGGAGTATGTGTGATGCCATCAATGACAAAGGGGGAGATTGTTGAATGGTATTCCAACATCGATTCCTGAACGCTCTTAATGTTGCATGGGTTTGTTATTGATGTCAAACTGTAAATGAATTTACATCAAGTTGGAAACTCTACTGTTGGATGGCTGAAAACCCTAGTTCTAGAGTTTGAATGTCTTGGTTAATGGACATATCCCAAACTTGTTCAAGGTTTTTGAAAAAACGAACCATGGAATTTGTCATGGAGATCCTCACCAATGGATTCTATTCATCAAGACAATTCTAGTAGTATGAAACAAGCCCTGAGAGGCCTCCTGGTTTGATAGATATTCTCATTTGAAGTTGAAGCCCTCATCTTCTGCGAAAACCCCCCAGAGGGTGACCATATGGTATCATCACCTTGGTCAAGTCAAGGGTAAAAAAGAAATTGAATAAGTTTAATATAATAATTCAATTAAATTATGTTTAAAATTAAAATTATATATATATATATATATATAAACATGATAAAGACTTCATGGTTTAAAATAAAAATAAATAAATATAAAATGAGGATTTTATATTAGTATGGATATACTCAACACTTAATGAAGAGGCCCATTGACTTAGTGTTTTTGGAGATTGGTAATTATTTATTCATATGGGTTTTAGATATGTTCGCATTGGCATCTTGTTGACTCCTTCATAGTCGTTGCTCCATAACCTATCAAATGGTACTTTGTCTCTCCATCTAAGATCAGGAAAAATGTATATCGTTTGAAACGAGGAATTCTGAAACTATCTTCGACCCATGTGGAAGAATATGAATATCTAAGGGATGGTTTTGGCTCTTTTGTTCTTGTTTTGGTTTGGGGATATGCTAGACAAAATTCTTTGCAGGTAGATGACTCCTCCATATTCTAGTGAAGGAAGAAAATGCCCTAAATGTGTGTTTTTTCTTGAGCATTGGATTGAAGTTTCTATCTTCTGTTAGGGCAAGGCCTTAGTCTCATTTGAATGCAGATCTACTCTAAATTTGCAGATTAAGGAAATTAAGTTGGTGCGTTTTGAAAGGATTACATTACAAAACTATATTCTAAATCTCGTGTAATATTTGTGCTCTAATCCTATGCAAATTTATGCCTAAATCCTGTGCAAATTAGTGCCTAAAGCTTGTGCAAACTTATAGCCCTAATCTCTAAATTTACCATGCCTTGAAAGATCAACAAAAAAATCCATTATCTCAATGGATTTCTTGAAGGGTTTGTATGATTGAAGTATCTTCACAAATCTACTTGTTTTACTTGATAAATACACTTTATGGACTTAGAACATTAGCAGACCAACAAAGATCTTGAGGCATATATGTTATGGGAAGAATTACTTTTCATGGTTTGTTTCACTTAGAAGTCTCTACCCTCCTTAGGGTTTTTGTTTCAAAGCTTTTTCCAAATATTCAATGATCCCTAAATTGAAGAGTTATCCATGAAACAATTATTGATAACCCTCTGTGAAATTATGACTAAGGTAGAGGCAGAAAATCAATGTTGAAACATATATCATGTGGTTTGGATCTTTCTCTAATATGAAGCATCCTCCTTGATCAAGAACAGAAATAACCTAACTACTGTGATACATTTATACTCCCTAAGATACATTTGTTAGGCTGACTTCATCATTATACTTATATTGGCATAGCCTTTGACCATATTGATAAACTTAACCTCATAAAAGATAGTGAGAGATAAACCTAAGACAAAATTGAATATGACAACATCGTTAACAATGACCTTACCTTGATAACATATTTATGTACATAAGCTTTGTTGTGCGTGAATAATATGAATATGTGAAATCCTACACAGTAGCCCTTGATTGACAGATAATTTTCCTTGACTATGACGTGACAACCCTCTTGTGATGATGCAATAACTTGACAGGATAAATGACAATGACGTTTGTTTTACTTTGTTGTCAGTGGCATAACTTGAAGAACGAGTTAGTAACCTTATTCATGACCAAACAGTGAGATAATGACCTACTATATATATGTGATTTTGATATATAGTTGTGATATCATTAAGGGAGTCTGGATTTAGTAGTATTCTTGCAACATGGTTTTGTAACTGATATGTTAAGTCCATACTTGGCATCTAGAGACAATGTCCTCATTGAAAGAACAAAGTAACCTTGTTGATATCACCATTATGACAATGTGCCCTAGATGTATATGAAGTTGATCTACATCAGAGTGCACTTGGCATTTGACAATGTCTTTTGGTACTTGATAGTCTTCCATGTACATGCCAATTTCTTGATGATATGATAGTACTTAACAGACATAGGACAATGATAACAATATACCTATATGGAAGTAGATAGTTATTGAACAATGATAATTGGCAATTAGTCTGACAACTATGATGATCTTCAATTGTAGAAATAAGTAGTTATAGAGTGTATAATGGTAAGAGATAACAATGGTTTGATTTTCCTTATGATTGAGCAGAGACATGATTTTGTTTGAGGTATGATTGTATAGTGGTCAGATTGAGCAAAGTTGTTCAATGAGGCTACTAGAAGTTGCCAATGATATACATTCCGAGTAGAGCAACATAACTTTCATTACAATTTATTTATATTGATTTTGAGCGAAGGGGGATCCAATCTGAAAATTGTGAAACATGGTTTGCTGGTTGATCAGGGTGGTAGGGTGGTGCAAGGTGTGAAAATTCCTATATTGAAGGAATCCCTACTACAACAAATCTAAATCTACTTCACCTACCTGATTTTTAAATTACATTCATCAAGTTATTCTTCTGAATACTGAAGCAAATTACTTTTGTAGCCTACACTTAATTAATTATTTGATCTCATGAAACAAAAAACAGAGCAAAGAACAAGACACATAGGACACACTTATTTTTGGACACAACAGTCCCGAAAAAACCCAATGCGGGAAAACTGGTACAACAACTTTGAGCATTTATTATTATGCAAGAGAAATATCTGAATACAAATCCAGGATTCTCATCTAGCAATCCTTTACAGAGAAAATACTGTCGGAAAATGTGAGTGAGTTTTACCTCAATTCACCAGGCAGAATTCTAGCTAATCTGACACAAGACTGGCTAACACCGACTATTTTTGCGTTAGCTCTGCGTTGGTCTTGCATCACCTTCTTTTCCCTCTGCATCAGATCTCCCAGCTATTCCGACAGTTCTCGACAGTTCCGACAATTCCTGGTAGTTTCATCAGTTCTAACAGTTCCTGGAAATTCTAGATTCCACGTGACAAGCAACATTTTTGTGTCAATTCTCCCGGCTACTGTGTTTCCTTTACGTCATCTCTCTCGGCAGTTTCAGTAGTTCTTGGCAGTTTTGGTTGTTCCAACAGTTTTGGATTCTGCGTGACAAGTAGCTTTTCTGCCTCAACTCTCTTGGCTACTGCGTCGCCTCTCTGCAAGCTCTCTTTGCCTCTCTATTTTGTATTTTCTGGAAAGTCCTTCTCCTAAATTCTCTCTTCCGCTCAGCTGTAAGATCTCCCCAATCGATTTTCCTCTTGGGAAATTCTCACCTCAGAAAATCGATTTCCTCAATCTCTTTGTGTGTGTTTCCAAATGAGTATTTAACGACCGAGATTAAGTCTTTAAGAAACAACTAATATTAAAACATGATTTGATCTGCCTTCTAGATGATTCTCACCCATATTTTGATTAATACCCATTAATATTTTAATTTTCTTAAGTTTAGACTTAGGAGCCCCATTAAAAATATTAATTATTTTAATAAAATACAATCCGGGTGTAATTTCACCAAACGGTTTCTGGGTTCTTTAGAACCCATGTGCCTTAGTCTCTCCACCAATTTTCAAGGCTAGATCACTTCTGATGCTACAAAAAACTAACACTCCCTGTTAGCTTGGAAAGTGCTCTAGCAATAATGTTCACATGCATGATGCTCTGTTTCTAAAGCACCTCCTTTTTGCACTGTTGCTACCACCAACATTGTGTTGTTGCTTCTATTGTATTGCTGCCCATGACACTGCCACTGCCACTGCTGCATCTGTACTACAACTCCCTCTCAAATGCTACAACGACTATGCTGCTAGCACTGCCACTACTAACACTGCATCTGTACTACAACTCCCTCTCAAACGCTACATCTACTATGCTACTACCACTGCCACTACTAACACTACATCTATACTACAACTCAGTTGCTGAGAGAAGCAACTGAAAAACATCTAAAATTAGTTGAACTTAACTATGTTTAGCATAATACAATGAATGTTGGAATCTGGTTGTTGCTGATTCTGACCCTTTGAATCTTCTACGCTGCTGCTAACTCTTACATTGTGCCAACTACATTGGTTGCAACCTTGCTTTGCGTTGATCAATCTCTGGTCCCAAGCCACTGCATTTGTCCTCTAAACAATCCATTGCATCATCTGACACTAAGTCCATATCGCTACTGTTGAACCTTGGGCTCCCGTAGCAAGGAATTGATCCAAGAGGTGGACTCCTCAAGGTCTGTAGCTCTTTTGAACTACAACTATAGATCCCCCACCTCCCTCCTGGAGATGCAAATTCCATCTCTGCCAAATGACAAATGACATCCTCTCTTCTCTGCACGACACTAGACTTTCCTATGCACTCCCTGTTGTAGCTTGTAGATCTACCCCTCTCTGTTGTTGTTCAACAAGTGAAGATTCAGAATCCTTGACTAGAAGTCCTCTGAGGATAAAACTCCCCTTCTATGTGTCTTCATTCTTTTCCGACGGATTTATGCCTTGCCAGAAACTATGCCCTTCAAGCAATGCGCTAATGTTCTGCGTCACTCCATCTGCCTCTGCAAACTCACTAACTGGAAATCGTACCTCTCTATCATCTCGCTGAGAGAGAGATTTCCTCATATCTGCTTCCCAGCAAGGACTGCACAATCCCTTCAAGGGGATTCGAATTTCTTCCAAGTGCAGCTTTTGGCCTCACTGCTCAGCACTGGATCTGCTCTTTCTGTTTCAAAATAAATGCTTTGATACCATGTGAAAATTCCTACACTGAAGGAACCCCTACTGCAACGAATCTGAATCTACTTCACCTACTTGATTTTTAAATTACATTCATCAAGTTATTCTTCTTAATAATGAAGCAAATTACTTCCGCAACCTACACTTAATTAAATATTTGATATCATGAAACATAAAATAGAGCAAAGAACAAGATACATAAGACACAATATTCCCCAGAAAAACCCAATGTGGGAAAACCGGTGCAGCAACTCTGAGGGTCTATTATTATGCAGGAGAAATATGTTAATACAAATCTAGGATGCTCATCTAGCAATCCTTTATAGAGAAAATACTAGCGGAAAATTTGAGTGAGTTTTACCTCACTTCACTGGGCAGAATTCAAGCTGATCCGGCACAAGATTGGCTAACCTTGGCTATTTCTGCACTGGCTCAGTGTTAGTCCTGCATCACCTTCTCTACCCTCCGTGTCAGATCTATCGGCAGTTTCAGCAGTTACCAGCAGTTCCTGCAGTTCCCGGTAGTTTCAGGAGTTCTCGACAGTTCCGACAATTCCCAACAGTTCTAGATTCTGCGTGACAAACATATTTTTTGTGTCACCTCTCCCATCTATTGTGTTGCCTCTGCGTCAGCTCTCTCAATTGTTCAGGCAGTTCCCAATAGTTTCATCTATTCTGATAGTTCTGGATTCTGCGTGACAAACAACTTTTCTACGCCAGCTCCCCGGTTACTGCACTCCCTCTCTGCAAGCTCTCTCCACCTCTTTGTTCAATATTTTCCAGAAATTCCTTCTCCTGGATTCTATATGCCTCTTAGCTGCAAGATCTCCCCAATCGATTTTCCTCCTGAGAACTTCTCACCTCATAAAATCGATTTCCTCAATCTCTGTGTGTCTGTTTCCAAATGAACCCCAAGCCTCCATTTTATACTTTTCCCGTTGAGTATTCAACAGTTGAAATTAAGTCTCTAATCAATGAATAATGTTAAAACATGTCTTGATCTGCCTTCTAGACGATTCTCACCCATATTTTGATTAATACCCATTAATATTTTAATTTTCCTAAGTTTAGACTTAGGAACTCCATTAAAAATATTAATTATTTTAATAAAATACAATCCGAGTGGAATTTCACCAAATGATTTCTCAATTCTTTAGAAGTCATGTGCCTTAGCCTCTCCACCAATTTTCAAGGCTAGAGAACTTCCGATGCTACATAAAATTAACACAGGGTAGGTGAGTGGAGTCACCTTTAGGTTGGAGCCTGAGAAGACTTCAGGGTGGAAGGGTGGTGCTAGGGTAGGTTGTAGCCTGCACTGGGTGTTGGAGCATCCATCTAGTCATAGCTAGTACACAAGGTTTTGGAGCATCCATTAGGTTGGAGCCTGAGTTCAAGGGTGTTGGTGTTTCCTCCCAGTTGGAGTTGGTGAACAGGGTGTTGGAGAATCCTACAGGTTGGAGCCTGTAAAGCAGGGGGGTTGGAGCTATTGATAAATATAGGGCATAGAAATTATGTGATTTCTCTTCTATTAGTAACTTCCTGTTAGTTCTTTTTACTTATTTATATTAGGATATTCTTTTTCTTAGATTATTAGCGTTCTTCATCAAATAGATACCAATGCATAAACTATAAAGAGACAAGAGACACAATTATAGGTTATTAGCCAGGGCCAAAACCTCTCAATCTTTGATAGGAAAACCCAAACAAATTCTTCTTCTTATAGAGATTCCAATTGAGGAATACCAAGACCAAAACCCTTGACCTATTTTCCACTCCAAGACCAAGACACAAAACCTCCTTGATGAGATTCCCCCTGCAATGATCAAATCTCTGCTTCTTCTTCCTTCACGGCCACTCCTCATAATTTTGGTCCCTTGGTTTAGTATATCACTCCTTGGTTCTATTTTTAGAAACCCTTAGCACATGAGCTTGACCAACATTGACCTTATATCTTCTTCGTTTTAGAAGGAGACTACTTCTTTGACACTTCATCTTTGTCTTTCACTCGAAATCCTCTCTCACTGTGATTGTTATACCTCGACCTTCTTTTTGTAATATACAGGCCTGTAATTACTCACGTGTGTAGGTATGTTGGCCCAAAATAAATCCCAAAATAACTCTAGAGACCTTGTTGCTCTTTCCTTCTTCCTCGCTGGTTATTATGCTCCTTCTTGGTCACCTTCACACTGCTTCACTTCAAACTTGCTTCAACAAAAAATTATGTTCTGAAATTAGGCTGAGTTACCTATTTATAGTGGTTTCCTAGGATAATAAGCCAACTTGATAGTGAGTTAGGCTAACGTGTCTTTTGATGAGATTTCATTATTCTTCTTGAATTCAACATGTTTGGAGATGCTTGTGCTTGTCTTGGAGGGTTTTCCTTACTTTTTTAATGCCTCATACAAAATGTAATATTCCCAAGAAGGGTCCTTCATACATGACATAGACTCAAATTGACTTTTATGACAAGATGAAAAATCCTAAAGGCTCTTAATGGGAGCCATCACTAAAAACAAAATTACTTGCTCATGAAACCCATGGGACAAGCATTACAATACTATTGTTTTTTTCTTTTAATCTGTTACATAAAATCATAATTACACATGTCATTATGAAGACCGAACCTAGTTACACTTTTCAACTCTCCCTCTTAACTAGGGAGGTATCATAATGGTACTTGGTCATTCTCAATCTGAATAATTTCTCATAAGGAGAGTCAGATTGGTAACCCATCTGTATAGCATCATATCAACCAGCATTGTCACATACCAAGGCCTTGAATAACAACTCTATCTCTCCACGAGATCTGAGCACAATGTTGGCAATACCAATGATGTATAAACACCCTTATCATTGTCTCTCTCATAACATACGCCACCCGGGTTCTCAGGGTGTGTTCCACTAGGACTATTCTTATCTTGTATTCCTAGACCTCAAAGAATATCGGTCCTCAACAACTACTCTCATCTTGGATGCCCTAATACATCCTCAAGGAGCATTGAATGCCTGATGTTTACCCAATCCTCCATTCTGTATTCCGAAGTGAAGACAAGAATGATGTGTCTATCTCTCCCTATTAATTAGGGAGGACATATATATTCCAATAAAGGAATGTAAACATTCCTACAAAAGGAATGTACCTAAGATCCCTCTTGTCTTAGGAATTTCCATGTTTCTTCTAAGTAAGAAACTTGTCTTCAGGGTCCCTCTTAATTAGGGACCTACAACATCTCCTCATGTGGAGATGATGGGACAACCAACTTCTTGAAGAACTCCTCCTCACGATGTCATGAAATTCTTTTCATTATCTAGGAGTCTTCATGTTTGGGACTTCTACATAGGGTACCGAGCATCTATCACTTTCATCCATGAGTCAACCATGTCATCATCAGAAAGTGATCCATTAGTCCACATCCGGCCTTCCTTCACGTCATGTTGCTTTCTTCATGCCATGTTTACTTAAGGATCTTTCATCCTACTACATGTGCATCGGTGGTGGAAGATATCTATAGATATTCCCTCAACATCCCTACATAAACCCATCCAGATATTTGTTCAAAAATAAAGGAATGAACATTAAAATCAATATTACCTTTGTGATGGTCTTTCATCACGACATCTTCTAGTTTGTATTGAAATCTTGCATACATATTAACACATCTCCCAAAGATATCTATTGTCAAGGGTCTCTTTCTTTTTCTGACTCCATCAGAGTCTTCATATCTTCCATGGAGATATCCTAGTCAAATATTCTTCATATTTTGGATGTTGATTTCTTTTACCATAGTTGCATATTCCATGATATCTTCCTTCCTTTATTCACACATTTCATTCCTAGGAATTTCCAATCAAAATTCTTCAATTATAGTCAACCACCTCATATTACGTATGAGGACATTATGTTGATTTTAGTTAATGTGTCACCCATGCATTTCTGCATTCCTTGGAAGGAGGAGATCCTTCTTTTGATTATGCTCTCAAGATAGAGTATTGATCCATGTTACCTACAACCATATGACATGACTCTTCAATATGGAATGTAAGAATATGTACATCATTTTCCTTTGGGTCATCCAGACTTACTATAGCAGCTTCCTTGATTGAAATATCTTCAATCCCTTGATCCGCTTCTCCTCTTATGTCATCATACCATCATACCATGAATTCCACAAGTTTGGAATTCTTGATGAAACACTTGCTTCCCCTCATGATCGGTGAACCTTTCAGTTAAGATCACATTAGAGAATCTTGAGAATCTAAAGTATCCCCATCAGCAGATATTTCCTTTTGACAGATGTATGATAAAAATTGTACTAGAGGACCTTGTCATTTATGTTTTCAATGAGATTCCCAAGAGCTTTAACCTTGACTTTAGTAGATTCTAACCATCTTTCATGCTTCTCTATGATGATGTCCCGAGCTCTTGTTTTAAATGCTTCTATGATGCCTTGATGCATCTCATTATTTTACTTAGTGATTCATGATAGCCATATCTTACAACAAAAGGCTTCGGAAGTTGAAAAGAACTTATGTGAGGAAGACTGCCTCAATAGTGGAGATCTATTATTTCCTCCCTGGACTTCTTCTTTTCAGCTTCTTCCACTTCCTTCTTGATATGGGCTTCTTCTCTTCCTCTTTTTTTATTTTCGTTCTTAGGAAAATATCTCCTAGAGTGCCCATATTATTGACACCCATAACATTGAATTTCATCCATTTTCTTCTTCTTTTCTGATGACCAAAACTTCCAAATTTTCCCTTACTTCTTGTCATAGCAGCATATGCCTGCTCACCTGATCCCACATTAGATTTTTCCTTTAACCTGGATTCTTCAATATTTCATAGTGACCACAACTCACGAAATGGAGTAGCTTCTTTCTACCCATAAATACTTGAAGTTACCCCGTTTCTCCAGTAGTGTATTTAGTATAACTGTAGTCATTTCCCTATCAGACATTACTTCTCCTAGATCTTGAAGTTGAACCCTTATCTGAAATATCCTCATAAAGTATGACACTATTCCTTCTTCCTTTGACATCTTCATATTATAGATTTCTTGCCTTAATGAGATGACTTCTCCAGTAGTGCTTACTGTATACAACTCTACCAGTTTTTCATAGATTTCTTTTGAAGTTTCAAGTTTAGATACAAATGGGATGAGGGGATCCTTGATGGATTCTATGAGAATACTTTGAGCCCTAACTTCCCCTTTCATATAATTGGCAAGAGCTTGATCATCTTCCTTTTTTGGTTTAATGATAAAGCCTTTTAAATGTTCCATAACCTCATTTTCAATGAGATTCAAATCTGTCCTTTTCTTCCATGCAAGATAGTTTGAAGCCCCAACCAATTTGTTTCTTTCCTTGCAATTAATGGAAATGTTAAATTCTCAAAATAAAAGTTAATTGTTTTGGAATGTTTGAGAGTGGTTCCAACCTCTTTGGGATTGGCATTTAATCAGGAGCACCTGGTCTTTTATGTACCTTGATATTGATATTGATTGTTGGACTCCTTTGTTGTAGCCATACCAAAAATGTACCCTTCACTCAAACCAAAATCATTGATTAGGCATGTTACATTTTTTCTACCATATTTTAAAGCTTTGATTAGGTAGTTTTGGTGTTGACTGATGTCCCTAGGGTATTGAGGTAGAGGAAAAGGGTGATAATAATGATGAGGATCCCCATTTCCAAAGATTTCAAGGTCACATTTACAATGCATTTATGTTTTGGAAACGTACACCCATTTCCCTATATCATGCGAAAAAGACATTTTGACATATTCAAATGTGGACATAAATATACTTACTTGATAGAATGCTCCTTCTTGCTTCTTCCTTGATGTTGATGATGATATAGAGGATAGAAAACTTCTCCTTGATGGAGGTAGTTTTCTTCAAGAATGATCCTTGATCCCACAGAGAGTGAGATGACACCGCCTTTTGATGTAGCTTCCTTTGGATGAATAGTCTTCAAAACTTGAGTATATTTATCATTTTGGCCTTCTCCCTCTTAATGATGATCCCAATACTTCTTTGTAGACTTCTTTTGATCTAGAGTTATGATGCTTTCTCTGACTTCAAGATGATTTTCGCTTTTATGCCTTCCTTGAGATTTGATCCTTGAGTCCCACTTGATAAGATTCCCTTCCTTGACTTAGTCACCTTAAATCTGATTCTATGTTGAGAAATCTAGGGCATAACAATTATCTGATTTCTCTTCTATTAGTAATTGTTTGTGAGTGCTTTTTACTTCTTTAGATTATGATCTTCTTTTGCTTAGATGATTAATGTTCTTCTTCATTAGAAAAATACCAATGCATAAACCATAAAAAAAACAAGAGACACAAAATATAGGCTATCAGACAGGGCCAAAATCTCTCACTCTTTGAGAGAAAAACCTGAACAAATTCTTCTTCTTATAGAGATTCCAATTGACGAATACCAAGACCAAGACCCTTGATATATTTTCAACTCCAAGACCAAGACACAAATCCTCCTTGATCAAATCTCTGCTTCTTCTTCCTTCACGGTTACTCTTCATAATTTTGGTCCCTCGGTTCAGTACAACACTCCTTGGTTCTAGTTCAGAAACCCTTAGCACATGAGCTTGACGAACATTGACCTTATATCTTCTTCACTCTAGAAGGAGACTTCTTTGACACTTCAACTTTGTCTTTCACTCAAAATCCTCTCTCACTATGATTGATATACCTTGACCTTCTTTTTGCAATATACAGATTTGTAATTACTCACATGTGGAGGTAAGTTGGCCCAAAAAAGGTCCCAAAATAACCCTAGATACCTCACTTCTCTTTCCTTCTTCCTCATTGGTTATTAGGCTCCTTCTTGATCACCTTTACACTACTTCACTTCAGAGTTGCTTCACCAAAAATCTATGTTCTGAAATTAGGACGAATTTCCTATTTATAGTGGTTGCCCAGGATAATAAGCCAACTTGACAGTCAGCTAGGACGACATGTCTTTTGAGGAGATTTCATTATTCTTCTTGAATTCGAAATGTTTGGAGATGCTTGTGCTTGTCTTGGAGGGTCTTTCTTACTTGTCTAATGACTCATACAAAATGTAATATGCCCATGAAGGGTCCTTCATACATGACATACACTCAAATTGACTTTTATGACTATGTGACAAATCCTAAAGGCTCTTAATAGGAGTCATCACTAAAAATAGAATTCCTTTCTCATGAAACCCATGAGACAAGCATTACAATAATAATTTTAATTTTCTTCTTTTCATCAATTACATAAAATCATAGTTACACGTCATTATGAAGACTAAACCTAGTTACACTTTTCTACATGAGCCTCCTTCAGTTGGAGCTAAAAACTTGATGTAATTATTTTTGAAGACAAATAATTACTCAAGCATCTCAACTGTCAATCCTCTGCCACTAAGTTCACCATGGAACAAGAAGTCGACAAATGCCTCCCTTTCCTTGATATTCTTATTTTGAAGAATATGGATGGCTCCCTCTCCCAACAGGTATTTCAGAAGAAAGCGCATACTGAGCAGTATCTTCATGCCAATTCCCATCATTTCCCTGCTCAAGAGATGGGTGTTCTCAACACCCTCACTATGCGGGCCCTGAGAATCTCTGATGAAAAGAGCTTTGATAAAGAGAAATCCCATCTGCTTAATGTCTTTGTAGAGAATGGTTATAGTAGACACCTTGGTTAGAAGGCTTTCCATAAAGCCTACAAGAATTCAATGGTTAAAAAAGAACCTAAAGATCGAGTCACAGGTGTCCATCTTCCTTATATCCAAGGGACCACGGATAAGATTGCTAGGATTCTTAGGAAGCATAATGTTCCCTCGAGCTTTAGACCCCTTAACACCATCTGTAATTCCCTCCGTTCTATGAAGGATCCTATCAACCCTATGAACATGAAGGGTGTCTATATTATTCCTTGTTCATGTGGGACCCCCTACATTGGTGAGACTGGACGTTCTATTAATCAAAGGATTAATGAGCATGCAACATACCTAAAACATGAGAGAACCAAGTCTTCCACACTAGCGGAGCGTGCTGAGAAGACTAAACATCATGTTTGTATTGAAGAAGCCCAGGTCATTGCCAAGGTTCTCAGTTTCATCACCGAAAATTTAGGGAGGCCATTGAGATTGAAAAAGGCCCAAGAAATCTCAATAGAGATGATGGCTGGAAGATGAGTAGTTGTTAGATCCCTGCCCTCTCTTCCTAGTCATTTCCTCCCTTTCCTTCCCCACCGCCTCCCCTCTATCATTGTCTTGTTCTTCTTAGAAGATTATACTTGTTATGACTAACTAACTATGTTAACGTTAACTTTGATAAGATAATAATTTTAATCTAATAATAGGTTTAAGTTAAGGAATTTAGACTTCTGTGATCCATAACATTGTTTAGAGAATTTTCGGCGAAATCACATAATTAACCATTTGTCGACGCGTTTCGAACCAACTAGTGTGGTTCATCGTCAGGACAAGTTGAAGACACAGATCCAGTTTAGCAAGTTAAATAGTCTAAGCAGAGACTCCAACGGCTAGAAAGACTAACGACTACTTTTTGACTCCAGGACCGCAGTCAAATTCCATTAATTAATTTAATATTAATATTCTACTTACTATTACCATTATTCTTCATATTTACTATTATATTTCTTGGAGCTACGTTAAACTAAGGTAAAAATTAATAAAATAAATCAACGGTTAGTTATTAAATAATTCATTAATTTTTAATTCATATATATATATATATATATATATGTATGTATGTATATTAATACCTAATATTCTAATATTATTTGCCCAGATGCGGGTGATCTCCGAGCCCAGCATGTACACCCTCAGCGCGTGCCTGGCACGTTTCCTCCCACTCGACAGCTGGATGACCACCTGCATGCATTTAATCAACCCGATCTCATTGCAGAGGAATAAGTTTCGGTTATTGTGCGAGTTTATGATGGTACCCTCAGGCATTGAAGGTGCTCAGAGGATTGCAGGCGCATTTATGCCTCAGCTCAGGTCGATTATGGAATCCAACAAGGATATAACTGTCCAGCTTCATCCCTACCATCGCCATTCTATGTCTCAGTGCTCTGGTAAAATTGAATGTAGGTTCTGGAGTCCTGAGGTCGAGTCTGCTGAGCTTGTCTCTCCCCCGTCCCCCAATTCTCATTCGTTCAGTTTTCACAGTTGGAAGAAGGCGCTCTCAATGCCTCGCAGCAGAGGTGTTCCGCGCAGGGGAGGTTCTTCGGCTCCCAGAGGCCGAGCCCTGCAATCCCCTTCTCCGCTTATCATTCAGATCTCCTCAGCCTCTCCGTCTTCACCCCCCTCTAATCCAGCTAGGCCTGTCCTGAATTCCTCCTTCCAGACATCTCGCTTCACTTTCCGCAGCCGTCTGAACCAAGCTGTTATCACCTTCACGACTACCATTATGGTTGCAGAAGAGGCGGATTTGCATGAAGACCCATCAACTCTTCCTCCACTCCATCTCCAGAGGGAAGTCTGGCTAAGGATGTAGGAGAAGAACCGAAATTCACTGTCGAGCATATGCAGGAGGACTCCCCTGCTGCTGAAGAGGCCACCCGTCAACGCACTCCGCCTCAGGAAGAAGTGATTGTTTGCGGTCTTGTTCAGCGCGATTTTGGCATTCTTCATCTTGTCAACCCCTCAGAAGGTGGAGCAGAAGGCGATGAAGAGGTCACCTGGATTGCTGCACCAGATAATCAAGCCAAAAGGGGCACCGACCCTCAGCCTTCGCATGAGTAATTTCTCCCTCTGCGCAGATGGGCTGCGTCGCCTCCAAGGTCCAAGTTTTGGGTTCTACTCTCTATGTTTTGTCTTTTAGATATTATTCTCTCTGTTTTGTTCGGCGCCTTCTCCGCCCTCTGCTTGTTTTTATGGAATTCTGGTCAAAGTTCCAATTTTCTTGAAGGTTGGTGGATGTCTCGTTTTTCTGGGAATTCTCATGGTCGCCGAAGAATACTCAAGCTATATTCTCCTTTGCCCGGAGCTTTTTGCCTGCAAGGAGTAGTTCACTGGGATAGCTCTCTTTTTGTTGGATTGAAAACGATGTATTCAAATATGCTCAGTTATTCCTCTTTGTACTCTGGTTTTTCTGTTGAGGGCTGGGACACTCGCCCTTTGAGGCTTCGACCTCATTGTAAATATATATTTTTTTCATTTTAATAGAATTAGTCCTTATTCAGACAAAAAAAAAATATATTAATATTATAAATACATATATTAAAAAAATTATACAGTCAAATCTAGCCGTTTTTGATAGATTATAGCCGTTTGTCCAACCTGGTCCGATATAAACGTTTTTCAGTCAAACCTAGCCGTTTGAAGCTCTGCTATCCCTATTTAACATGAAGCCATGATTTGATTATTCAACTTGTCCTAACGATGAACCACACTTGCTGGTTCGAAACGCCTTAACGAAATTCTTCTGATGTGATTTTTTCGAAAATATTTCTATCAAGACAAACATTGATAAGTGTTCGGTGATTTTTGACCCAGAGGGGGTTTTCTACCTAAAAATATCCGTGTCTACTATCTTGATTATTGTACATTATTGAATGATGTTTTTTACAGTTCATGTTGATGAAATGTTAAAGATAATTAATTCTTTAAAAGAATGAAAATACTAATTGATAAGAAATATTGATTCACCCCTCTCTCAGTATTTCCAACAATTGGAATTAGAGCTGGTTCCTTCAGTAGTAGCTTAACAGATGGAAGGAAGATCTCAAAGTACATAGATGGGAAAATCAAAGAAGCAAGATGCCAAGTGTTCAAGGGAAGTTCCATGTATTGAAATAATTTCAGATCCTATTACCATTGATAACAAGAAGGAAGCTCCTAAATAATAAGATGAAGAGATGAATGAGATCAAATTTAAAAACGAAATTTTCAAAGCTATAAAGGAGCTTAAGGTTGAAAAAAGGAAACGTCAAACTTCTGGAAGCCGAACTGAAGATAGAAAAAGAACATGCTAGAAGCCTCAATAAAAAGAATAAAGAATCAAAGAAGATCATCATCAATCTTAAAGTGTAACTGGAAGAAGCCAAAAAATTTGAAGAATCACTTAGAAACGAACTTGAAGAAAGTAACAAAGAATAACACATAAAAGGAAAATTATACACTCAAGGAAGAAGTTTCTCTTTTGAAACTCCAAGTGTAGGAAGCAGAAAGGAAAGAAAAATACCTAGTAAGATAACTAAAGGAATCTAGTCAAAGGTACGTATCTGAAGTTGATGAAAAATAAAAGGAATTAGATGCATATTTAACAAAAATTAGCATGTTTAGGAAAGACAATGAATGGTAGAAGTAACAAATACAAGTTCTTAACAAAAAAGCGAAAAATGTCACTTTTCTAAAGCTACAAGTAGAAGAACTAGAAAAAAGAAGGAAAATATTAACAAGATGGTTTTAAGAAGATATTGATCAAAAGCAAGGAAAAATTGGCGCAACCCTTACTGAAATTAATAAGCTCAAGGAATGGAAAGAAGAAAACTTACAAATTATTGGAAAGAAAGATCAAGAATTGGCCCAATTGAAGATGAAGGCAAGATAAGAAGGTAAAGCCCCATGTGATGAAAGCACAAGCTCCAAGACTTTGCAAGTTCAGATTGATGAAAAGGTTGACCAAGATGAAAGACTAAAGAAGATTAAAAATGTTGTGGCTCCAAAGAATAATGTTGAAGTGTTAAAATTGGGAACTAGGGCCAAAATCCATGTGGGTCTACTTATTCATGGCATCTGATATTTTTATTGGATTCCTCTCGTCGAGAGGTGTAGGATTGATCTAAATATCATCCAATTATGACATATATTCATGGATATATGAATTTATTTGTGTTATGGGACAATTCGTCAAGGTTGGCCAACAACCAAATTGCCCCCACTTGTGCTGAACGATTTAGTATAAAAAGAGGTGGCTTGCTAGTCATTTGGACACACCCTCTTCTTGTGATCTCTTCTTCTCCCCTTGTCTTTAGGTTTTGGTGGGAGGAAAGATCCTAAGAGTATACACTGCCAGAAGAAGAAGATGCCCTAGCTCTACGCTACCATAGAGAACCTTAACGTTGGTATGGAGAAGCTCTAACCGTTGGCCTAATGAAGAAATCTAATACGCTGTCATTTAAGGATTCCCTAGAATCTAACATAGTCATGGTGAAGAAGGCTTTAATGCAGTAGAGAAGGCATCTATAATACAGGTCTAGGAGACTCTATGACGTTGATCTACGACGCCCTAAATTTGTTGTCACAATGTGCCCTAGCCCCAGGCTTGTGAGAAGATCTATTAGTAGAAAAGAGGAGACATATATACAACCTATCTAACGTTGTCCATGTGCCCTAAAAGCAAGTCTAATAAGAGACCTTAAGACGTTGTCAAAAGGAATCCTATATGCTGTCCTAAGGGTGTTATCTACAACAAACCTATATGCAGTACAAAAGACATCTAGCTGCAACAAGGAGTAAAAGTATGGAATCATATATTATTGGAATGGATCTGTCTTCTTGTTATCCATGTTAGTATTTCATGACAAGGAGCAGTATCCCTATGATCTCTTAGAGGAACGACTTCAAACGAGGACATTGTATTACAGTATATGGATATGCCTCATTACAATATACATTAATGATATCACAACAACTCAGTAAATAGCCTTGTTATAATATATATATGTGTGCCTGTACTCTTTCATGGTTTGATGAAAGTAAAGTCACAATATTTATATGTTTCGAAGACATTCTCTTCAACATTGCTATGTGCTAGGCTGCAAGCCATAGCACCATAGCTAGGACTACCTTGGGGTTGTTGTCTTAGTTTAAAGATAACATGATGTAATAAGGTGCAACATAATGTAATAAGGTGTAACATGACATAATGAGGTGCAACATGATGTAATGAGGTGCAACATGATGTGATGGATGCAACAACATGAATGGGTGCAACAACATGATGTATTGCAGCAACATGATCATGATGTATTGAAGTATGCATTGAGTGTGTGATGGTGTAGCACAATGATAATGGACACGGTGTGATGGTGCAACAAAATGATGATGGACATGGTATGATGAGTGCAACATAATGATGAGATACATCTCAGTGATGGGAGCAACATAGTGATGGGAGCAGCATAGTGATGAGAGCAGATCAGTGATTGGGTGCAGCACAATTTCGGGTACAACATGACGATGAGGTGCAGCACAATGATGGGTGCAACATGGTGATGGAGTCACCTTGGAGGATCAGTTGAAGCAGCATGCCTTCACCTGAGTTCAGGTCAGCTACCTCATGTGTCATCTTCCTAGTGAAGATCTCTACTCTTATTTTGATAAGTCAAAATGTTGAATTCTGATGTATATGTACTATCTCTCTATTTGTTGAACTATTGAATAACATAAGAAGAATTCATCAAGGGTTTCCCCACATTGGGGTTTGTCCCTGACTGACGCCACATCTTGTGTCCTCTTGTCTTGGCTTGTCTTCTGCGATTTATGTTTATGTTCTATCTGCATTCTACTATCATGCTAAATGTGATTGCTAATTTGGAATTGATATGGAGTTAATGTGAAAAATTGAAGTAAATTGCTCTCATCATAGAACATACCTAAATTAACATGGTATCAGAGCTAAGGTGAAGATAAAGCCCAAGCAAGATTGAAAGAGCAATCACCGAAAATAGTTGGCAAGGATAAAAGACTCAATGGGTTCCTCATCCCTCTTCAAATTCACCAAGGGTGAAGTCACAACAAAGAATATTATCAAAGTGGTGCAGTGGAAGCATCTGGTGGCCTACCTACAGGTCACTTCAATGGAAGTCCAGATCTGAGAATGGAAGGAAAGGCAAATGCCTTGCTTGCAATAAGTTTGGCCATTATGCGAGGAAGTGTCCAAATAGAAGGGACATCTCACTTGATGGTGATAACATTCATTCCAGGGACATCTTTAATGATCGAAGGAATGACAGGTACAATGGAAAAGGGAAAAGGAATGCAGGTCATCAGGGAAATGGCCAACTCTTCAAGAAAGAAAGGACCTCTAGGTATGAAGAATCAAATGTTGTTTTTGATAAGCTAAAGGAGTATTATCTTATATTGTCCCTCTCCCCTACTTCTCCTCCTGACTCTTTGGGAATTTGGCTTATTGATAGTAGTGCTTAAAGGCACGTCATCAGATAAAAGGAAGCTCTCTCTAATTTGATAGAGAAGGAAACAATCGTGGAGATTATACTTGGAGTCAGTGCCACCTATCCCAGAAAGGGTGTAGGGAAAGTTACCCCTCAATTGAATGAGGGTAACACTATTTATTCACAATAAGTTCTTTATGTACATAATCTCAAGAAGAGCCTGGTGTCCATTTCGGCAATGGAAGTCAAAGGTTTCAAGGTGGCATTCATCAATGGAAAGGTACGTGTGTGGATAAGGAATTCTTAAAAGATGCTTTTAAGTTTAGGGCTAGAAATTTGTATCAAGTTGCAAGAAGTCCATTGGGGACCATGTCAGTTGACACATCTCTTCTATAGCACCAGAGGTCTGCTCATTATGGGGCCCTACTTGATGTAAGTCAAATAGTGACAGGGATGCCTGAATTCAAGAAGAGCATGGAGGTACATGTTCAAGATGTACTGAAGGAAAAGTTACAAGGGGACCATTCCCCTCATATAGCAAGTCCACAAATTTGGAACAAGCCAAGGGGTTTGAGATTCATGATCGGGAATCTAAAGTATGTAGGTGGAAGTAAGCCCACTATGGCTTGAAGAAAGCACCCCAGGCTTGGTATGAAAGGATAAACAACTATTTGATGAAGCTGAGATTCACTAGGAGTGAAGCCGATCCAAATCATTGCTTGAATGTTGTGGATGATAGACCTATCATACTAGCACCTTATGAAAACAACCTCATTCTAACAGGTGCAGACCCTCTTAGTTACAAAAGTAAGAGGGAGTTGGATTCCAGATTTGGAATGGTGAACTGCAAGCCCGTGACTACCTTGATGAAGCCTAACTTTAAGAAGTTATGCGATAGTGATGTCGAACCTGATTTGGAAAATGCCTCTGAGTTTCATAAACTCATACTAGCATTGATATTCTTGGTGAACTTTCGTCCGGATATATGTTTTGTGGTTAGCATGTTGAGCTCATATATGGTTGATCCTCATTGGATTGCTGCCAAGAATCATTTGAGATATCTTGAGGGCACAATCTCTCATGGATTGAGATACACTACCAGAAATGTGAAGCTGCATGATTATTCTGATGTTGATTAGGAAAGCAATGTGGAGGATCACAAGAGCACTTTTGGGTGTTGATTCTCTTTGGGTTCTACTTTGATATCTTGGATGAGCAGGAAGCAGAAGTCAGTTTCTTTGAGCACCAATAAGGCCAAATACATAGTTACGAGTATGACCTCGTGTGAAGCTACTTGGTTGAGAAAGCTCTTCAGTGAGCTTTTTGGACACGTGATGGATACCATCATGACCTTTTGTGACAACCAGAGGGGGATTCAATTGTTGAGAAATCCCGTGTTCTATGATTGATCCAAGAATATATAGATCATGTACCACTTTATCTGGGATACCATCGCATTGGGACTGATGTGCAGGTTGCTGATATTCTATCAAAGCCCCTGGGAAAGGTCAAATTCTTGACTTTTCGAGAACGACTAGGAGTCATGGAGAGACTCTCTCCTAAGGGTCCTGTATGATATGGACATTGACCTCTTGGAGCTCCAAGGGGCTTGGGGGTACATCTTGGAGCGATGAGAAACCATAGGGTGAGTGGTTCAGCCTTCCCCTAGTGGTCTTCTATGTAGGAAGGAAGAGTGGTTCATCCTTCTCCTGATGAGACATAGTCATAGTGTGAGTGGTTCAAACTTCCCATAGTGATTTGTTGTGTACAGGGTGAGTGGTTCAGCCTTCCCTTGGAATTCCCCTGGTGACATGTAGGCAGGATGAGTGGTTCAACCTTCTCCTGCTGAGACATCCTACCCATGCAGTCTGGGACTCATGGGAAGTACCTCTCATTTGGCTAATGAGTAGGGAAATGAGGATAGGGACCATAGTAGTACCGATGGACGAATCGTGTTACTACCGTACTCCCTATGCTAGGATGATATTGATCTTGGATCAATTGGAACTAACTTCGGTCAGTAAGGGTGATATAACTCACTCTCTTTTGGAACTAATTTTGGATCAGTAAGAGTGGTATGATACACTCTCTTTATTTAGAACTAATTTTGGATCAGTAAGAGTGGTATAACACACTCTCCTTTTTGGAACTGACTTCAGGTCAATAAGAGTGGTATGAGACACTCTCTTTTATATGGGATTGACTTTGGGTCAGTAGAGGATGGTATGATACATTCTCGATCACTTATTCTTCTTCATAGTTCAGTAAAGAAGAGTAGTGCAGGGCATTGATGTAAGAGATAGTACAGTTTGGTAGGTGGATTAGCAGATGAAGTTCTCCCAAGTTGAGAGGGAGTGTTAAAATTGGAAACTAGGGCCAAACTCCATGTGGGTCTACTTATTCATGGCATATGATATTTTTCTTGGATTCCTCTCATTGAGAGGAGTAGGATTGATCTAAGATCATTGAATTCCGATATGTATTCATGGAGATATGAATTCATTTATGTTATGGGACAATTCGTCAAGGTTGACCATCAACCAAATTTCCCCCACTTGTGCTTAACATTTTAGTATAAAAAGAGGTGGCTTGCTAGTCATTTGGACACACACCCTTCTTGTGATCTCTTCCTCTCCACTTGTCTTTGGGTTTTGGTGGGAGGAGAGATCCTAAGAATATACACTTCCCTAAGAAGAAGATGCCCTAGCTCTACGCTGCCATAGAGAACCTTAATGCTGATATGGAGAAGCCCTAATCGCTGGCCTAATGAAGAAATTTAATATGTTGTCATGTAAGGATGCCCTAGACTCTAACACAGTCATGGTGAAGAAGGCTTTAACAAAGTAGAGAAGGAATTTATAACATTGTTCTAGGAGACCCTATGACACTGATCTATGAGGCCCTAAATTTGTTGTCACAATGTGCCCTAGCCGCAGGCTTGTGAGAATATCTATTAGCAGAAAAGAGGAGACATATATACATCCTATCTAACTTTGTCCATGTGCCCTAAAAGAAGGTCTAATAAGAGACCTTAAGATGCTGTCAAAAGGAAGACTATATGTCGTCCTAAGGGTGTTATCTACAACAAACCTATATGCAGTACAAAAGACACCTAACCACAAGAAGGAGTAAAGGTATGGACTCATAAATTCTTGGAATGGATTTTTCTTCCTGTTATCCATGTTAGTCTCGCATGACAAGGGGCAATATCCTTGTGATCTCTCAGGGGAATGAATTCAGACGAGGACATTGTATTACAGTATATGAATCTGCCTCCTTGCAATGTATATCAGTGATATCACAACAAATCAGTAAATAGCCTTGGTATAATATATATGTGTGTGCCTGTATTCTTTCATGGTTTGATGAAAGTAAAGTCACAGTCTTTATATGTTTGAAAGATATTCTCTTCATTGCTATGTGCTAGGCCGTAGGCCATAACACCATAGCTAGGACTACCTTGGGACTGCTGTCTTAGTTTGAAGACAACATGATGTAATAAGGTGCAACATAATGTAACAAGGTGCAACATGATGTAGTAAGGTGCAACATGATGTAATAAGGTACAACATGACATAATGAGGTGCAATATGATGTAATGAGGTGTAACATGATTTGATGGATGCAACAACATGAATGGGTGCAACAACATGATAATGATGTATTGCAGTATGCATTGAGAGTGTGAATGTGAAACATGGTGCAACACAGTGATAATGGACATGGCGATGGTGTAGCACAGTGATAATGGACATGGTATGATGAGTGTAACACAATGTCAGGTACAACATGACGATGAGGTGTAGCACAATTATGGGTCCAACATGGTGATGGAGTCACCTTGGAGGATCAGTTGAAGCAGTATGTCTTCACCTGAGTTTAGGTTAGATACCTCATGTGTCATCTTCCTATTGAAGATCTCTGCTCTTATTTTGATAAGTCTAAATGTTGACTTCTGATGTATATGTACTATCTCTCTCTCTGCTGAACTATTGAAGAAGATAAGAAGAATTGATAAAGGGTTCCCCACATTGGGGTTTGTCCTTGGCTAGCGCCACATCTTGTGTCCTCTTGTCTTGGCTTGAATTTTGCGATTTATGTTTATGTTCTATATGCATTTTACTATCATGCTAAATGTGATTGCTAATCTGGAATTGATATCGAGTTAATATGAAAAATTGAAGTAAATTGCTCTCAGCATAGAACATACCTAAAATTAACATGAAGCAATCAAGGAAAAAGTTCAACAAAGGATTGCACCACTAACTCTGAAGAAGAATGAATACAAAAGAAAATCCAAAAAGATAACTCATCCAAGCATGCTGATTTGTTTAATGGTTATTGTCTTTAAATTTTCATGTACTAAATTTGGACATATGGCTAGGAATTATAAATATTATGATAGGTACAATTATCAATGGCATCATCAAAACCCTAGAATCAAGTTTGTATGATCACAAGGCATGTTCCATGGTGGATTTGACAACAGGAAGGATGTGTCATTTGCTCCATTATTCAGGCCCAACATTGAATGTTACAAATGCCATGATTAAGGGCACATAGATCGCGATTGTAAGTACAAAATGGAATCTATCATGAATGGCAATCCTAACATCAGGTACACGAATATTTGGAGAAGAAAGCAAAAGTAAGAAGAAAAAGCAAATGAGAAAGTCTCAACAACCATGCTTTCAGGTTTCATAAAGGTAAAAAGTCATGATGAATCAACAGGTACATTGGATGATGATAAGGTTCACGAAGATCTAGCCAAAGATTTAGGTGATAAATTATTTTGAAAAATACGGTTTTTTAACTCCCTAAATTTTGAAGAGGGGAAGTCTATGTAGCAATATTTGCACATTTTGAAGATCTATCTATTGGTAAGTTGACAGTTGAAAAATATGTAGTGTTATGGGAAGAATAACAACTTCAAGTTTATGTTTCAAGTTCATGAGATTATAACAGGTCCAGGGGGAGAAGAACAGCTAAAGTAATACAGGTCCACAATAATCATAATCTCTTTAAAAATTGACAGGTCATTAGTGGAAGTCAAGGAATCATCAACATTGAAAAGCAGGTTAGCAATGTAGAATTGTAGAAGGTCATGAAAAGTTGTGAAAGGAAAAAATTCAGCAATGGCAATCCATATAACACAGAATGTGTTAGGGGGATACAGTTTGTTGCAATAATAATTGAGGAACACATTTTCCAAACAAATAGGCATCTTGCAGGAAGACAGAGAAGGTACTTCGTCAAGGCGGACACAGGTATATTAGAAGTCCACTTTGATCTCTTTCAGTT
Organism: Pinus taeda; assembly: GCA_000404065.3. Classification (NCBI taxonomy): domain Eukaryota; kingdom Viridiplantae; phylum Streptophyta; class Pinopsida; order Pinales; family Pinaceae; genus Pinus; species Pinus taeda. The sequence goes on from APFE031366713.1 coordinate 219,543, forward strand.
TGGAAAGATGAGGAAGAAAAGGTAGGTTACAAGTCCACACAAAGTAGGCAGATTGTTATGGGGAGTCATCCTTTTCCATTGATGTTAAAGGGGGATAGAAATCAAGAGAAAAATATCAAGGCATGAAGTTAGGGGGATTTTTACTCGCAGAAGGAGTATGTGTGCTTCCATCAATGACAAAGGGGGAGATTATTGAATGGTGTTGCCATTGATGTCAACCATGGAGTTTGACTTTGACTAAACATTTGTCATTTATGTCAAATTGTAAATGAATTCTCTTAATATTTGTTTGAATTACATCAAGTTGGAAGCTCTATTGTTGGATGGTTGAAAATCCTAGTTCTAGAGTTTGAATGTCCTAGTCAACGGATATACACGAAACTTGTTCAAGGTTTTTGAAAAAGAAAATGGTGGAATTTGTCATGGAGATCCTCACCAATGTATTCTCCTCATAAAAATATTTTGGTAGTATAAGGCACACCCTGAGAAGCCTCTCGGTTTGAGAGATATCCTCATTTAAAGTTGAAGCCAACAACTTTTGGGAAAAAAACCCTGAGGGTGACCATATGGTATTGTCACCTTGGTCAAGTCAAAGGTCAAAGGGAAATTGAATAAGTTTAATGTTCCCAACCTATGGCTTCCTTTTGGACAAGGCTTCTTTAGGAGTCATACCTTCCAGATCTCTATGAGGACTTCAATTTTGAATGTACATAGTTGTTTGTGATGCTTCGCCCCATAAGAACAAAGACATGTCCAAATCATGCATCATGGCCTTGACATATTCTTCAATGGATATATTCCTTGAATTATTTACACCATTCTGTTGTGGATTATAAGGAACAATTAGATCCCTCTTAATCCCAGCCAACTTGTAGAAAGAAACAAGTTCCTTTGAGGTGTATTCTCCTCCATTATTAGATCTCAATATCTTGATCTTTTTACCTGTCAAGTTTTCCACTTCAACTTCGAATTCATGGAAATTTTCAAATACTTCATCTTTGGTCTACAAGAGATGTATCCACATCTTGTGAGAGACGTCATCAATAAATGTCACATAGTACAACAAAACACCAAGTGATTTTATGGGCATCAGACCACACACATCATAATGAACCAAGTCCCAAACTTCCTTAGATATGTTGTCACTATTTGGAAATGGTTTATTGATGTTCTTCCTAAGAGAAAAACTTTGCATACACTATCATTCTTTACATGTACTTAAGGAACTCCTGACACTATTTCACTTAATTTAGGTAATGATCTAAAATGAAGATGTCCATACCTTCGATAACATAGCTCACTTGGATCTATTTTTTCATATATTAATGCTCGATCTGGTTTACTCACAAATCTATACAGTCTACCATCATGAATCCCAATAAACCTAACATAATCTATACTAGATCCCTTTGACCAAACAAGTACTTTTCGATCCGCAAAAGAAATCTGATCTCCTCTATCTTCTAAACAAGAAACAAAGACAAGATTATTTTTCAAATCTAGTACATAAAGGACATTGCTGAGATGAGCATTGTTACCCGATTCCAACTCTATGGATGCTTTCCCAATTCCTTTGATTGCATAGTTGTTGTTGTCTCCCAATTCAACCTTTTTAGACAACTTCTTTTCTGTCATGCTTGAAATATTCCTATGATCTCTAGTCAGGTGTCTATCAAAGAAGAAATTAGAAGATAACTTTGTCACCCTTGGATCTCTTTGGTTTTTTGTCTTCTTCAAATTTTGCTATGGAAGCATGTTGCTTCCCTTTCTTTTCTTGTTAATCATATTAGGACAATCTCTCTTGAAATGTCCATATTCTTGATAGGCATAAAATTGTATCTTAGATAAGTCTTTCTTCCTTTTAGAAGAAGAAGACACTTTTCCTAACTTCTTATGTTGAGGTCCAAACTTCTTTCCCTTGTTCTTGAAGCGAGCTACAAGGGCTTGAACTTCTTCATCTTGATGATCTCTAGACATCAATATTGCTTCTTCTTGAGCACACAATGTCCATAATTTCTCAAATGAAGGGGCTTCTTTCCAACAGCTTATGATTGCTGCAAATGCATCTCATGATCTAGGGATACCATTGAGTGTTGTAGTTACAAGTTCTTGATCAAAGATGGTTTCTCCAATAGCTGAAATTTGATATATGATTTGTGAAATCCTTAGGAAGTATGAAGCCATAGTATTGTCATTAGTCATCCTTGTATTTCAAAGCTCATTCTTCAAACTCATGGATTGACCAACATTCTTGATAGCATAGATATTTATTAGTGCATCATACATCTTTTTGGAGGTGTCATGCTTTGCAATGTAGGGGATGAGATGATCTCTAATGGAGTCTACCGTTAGACTCATGGCAGTGATATCACTCTCCTTGAACTTTTCCTTTCCAACTACATTAGCTGGTTCAATAGTCTTCTTGTCACAATATCCAATACTTTGTTCTTGACAAGTATAAGATCTATTCTGACCTTCGAGGCTCTAAAGTTTGATGCTCCCTCTAACTTGTTTTCGAATTTCATGGAGGGAGCCATATGAGCCAATATACAAGGACTTTAGTAAGATGCTCTCTCTAGGGTTTCTACAAAAGTGATCACAATATACCTTCCTTTGATTACCAAAGCCCTGAAACCATGTTGATTTTCTAGTGCAATTGGGGTTAGCACAATATTTCTGAAATTATGATAATTACTTTTGATGTAGATCTTATTTTATCTTATTTCAATATATCAGTAATCAATTATAATTTAGGAATTCAATACTAGAACAATAGAGATCACAATGCACAAAAGAGAGACAAGATTTACCTTAGGAAAATCCACTATAGGGAAAAACCCAACAATATTTTCAATAGAGAAATTATATTTGTTCAATAATAGACACACCTAGACCTATGGTCAAACCTGGTTTTCTCCTCCAATTCAAGTCACCCAAACTGATCTTGCACTTCGTTCTGCATGCCTAATCCAGAAATTTCGGCCTCCCAACAACTGTCCAGTAGCTCAGAATTTCGGCCCCCTGAAATTTCCCAATGACTTAGAAAATTTCAACCCTCGTAAAGTTGTTTCCTGAGAAATATGCGAATCACAAAGAAGACTTATATCCACACGTGGAAGTTGATGAGAGAGGAGAGGGAGAAACTCTACCTTATTTCTTTGTCATTCTTGATCCTTATTGACCTCCTTTGCTTGCCCAAAAGCTGTCTTGAGATAAGAATGTGAATCTTCCAAATGAGGAGCTCGGCCTGCCTTTATATAGTAGTTTGTCTAAGGTGAATAAACACATTTCTTGGTCCGAAACGACTTGAATTGGAGGGAATCCAACTTGTCACTTTTTGGAGCCAAAATTTTGATTTGTAATTAAAATTTGAAGGTTACTTGAAAAAGGTTGCAAGCTAGCTTATCTCTTGTGGGAAATGAATCGGAATTGCAAAAGAACATAAAATTATTAAACTTAGTTAAGTTTTGCAAATTTTAACAATGAAAAATAGACATGTAGCATCACAAAACAAAAATTTGATGACAGAGTTCACCCTTCCTAAGCTACATCTCCAGGTTCAGCTTCCAGTGTTGGCCCTTTAAATTATATGCTCAAAATTTCATTAACATTAACATACAATGTTCAAATCACAAAAATAATGTTGCCATTGTGTCCAGAACACCCAACAACCCCTGTGTAGGCTCTTCTTGGGTTCAAAAAGACTGAAAAATGGCCAAGTTAGGCCTCCTCCATTTATCTATTATCTGTCCTACAAATGACCAAACTGGAAAAACTAGCAACAAATTCCTCCTTTGGTAGAACCACCAAGCGACAATATGGCATAGGAATGACGAAAATTCCACTGAAATCAGTGCAATTTGTCATACATTTAACCGAACATCCATGCCCCAAGTTTTTTCCCTTTCTGTTAGTCACATGGGGATCAATGTGGCTAGGGGTGTGGGCCAAAGGCCATGCACCCTCCAGCTCCACACTCTTGGTCATATGATGGGCCATGTGGCCATGGGATGGGTGCCGCGCACCAGCCCTGCTCTGTTGGTTCCATCGATAGTTATGTTGGGGTAATATGACCTGGGGTTGGGGCCATGTGCCCCACCCCCTACCTCTGACATTAGAACATTTAAAATTTAAATACAAATCTGCCTGGTAGTTATAACGAGCTTGGCTAGTGGTGTAATGGTTCGGTGGTTGGTTTGTAACTTGAGATCATGCGATTAAACCTGGTGGAGGCTTGTCGGCCCAATAACCAAAGTTTTGCACATTTCTCGAGGCCACATGGAGACCTTTCATTGGGCTACAGGGTGCCCTCTAATTGGCCTAGGATTGGCCCAAAACAAATCTCCTTCAACCAATCACATTATGCCACTTGTCAATCCCGGATTGGCTCTTTCAACCACCGTACCACCTAGTTAGTATGCTGACATCAACATGATGTCATTGTGCAGAGTGCCCATTCAACCCTGCAAGTTGACTTTTTAGTTGTTTGCCAAAAACTTCAACACGTGATAACTTCCACATACGGTTTCAGATTGAGACAATTCAAGCATCATTGGAATAAGAATGATGAGAGCTACTATTTGGCACCGGTTTCAGAAAAATTTTAATACTTTGATTTTTTAGCATATTTTTTATCCCCTAGATCATTCCTCTCCACTGAAAGCTTTTGGACCACCAAAATTCTGTTTTTACTCAGAAAGTAAGTGAAGGTACAACTCCCTCACTTTCCTAGTCTTCCTAGTCTCAATCCACCTTGCTTTACTTGGATTGGTACCTTTGAGCCCCACTCAAAGATACTCCACATTGCCTCTCCGTGAATTCCTGATTCTCTTGTTAAGAATTGAGTCTTCCTGCAACTCATTTAAATATTCAAGTGTAAGAGCTTCTATATATGGAATCTAAACATTCTCTTCATGATCATAAATCATTGGAGCTCATACAATCTCAAGTTTTCCACATTCACAACAAAATAAATTTGCATATAAGGTGGCAAATCTAATCGGAAAACATTGTTACGAATCTTCTCCAAGATTTTGAAAGGACCATATATGATTGACTTGAGATTTTTACCTTCACTTTGAAGTCTTTCCTTGCTAATATGCAACCAAACTTGATCTCCTGCTTCGAAATCATGATCAACCCAATGCTTGTCATGTTTTGCTTTGTACTTGGCTATGCTTTTCTCTAGCTGCTCTTGTACTCTTTGATGCACTAGTTGGATTTGTTTAATGAAATGCTTCGCTTTGCCCACATCACTATGTCCATCTACTACAATATATTTACCAAAGATGAAATTCAAAGGAGATTTTGACAAATAACCCAAACAAGCTTCAAATGGAGATACTTGTGTAGATGAGTGCTTGGTACGATTGTAGCCATGTTGGATGTAATGAAAATTCTCATCCCAAAGTTTAAGATGCTTACCACAATATCCTCGAAGGAGATGCAATATTGTTGTGTTTACTATTTGTTTCTAGTCATCAGTTTGTGGATGAAATGCGATGCTCTTCTTCAACTTTGTGTCCATGAGTTCCCATAAACTTGACCAAAAATTCTCGAAAAATTGAGAATCTCGATAAGAAATAATAAAAGAGGGAACCCCAAAGTGAACCCATACATTTTGGAAGAACATATTTACAATTTGTTCATATGTAATTTGTTTCTTGCATGGAATCAACACACACATTTTTTTGAAACGATCCACAACAACATATAGATAACCATGACCTTTCCTAAACATTGGTAGTCCTACAAAATCCATAGAAATAATTTCTGAAGGATGAGAAGGAATAGGAAGTGGAGTGTACAAACCCAATTTCCTATTGCTAGGCTTGCTAGTAGCAGACATGGAAAATCCTGTTACATATCTTGAAATAGTTTCATTCACGCGAAGCCAATAACAATACCTCTGAATTTGAGCAACTGTTTTGCCTACACCAAAGTGACCAACAATAAGAGAAGTGTGGACTTCCCTTATGACATTGATTCTTTCACCTTGTGGAACACATAACTTGCCAATATGATAAAATAACTTGTTATGAACATGATAATCCAACTCTTCAACATGATTGCCTTGACAAAAAGTTGCATAAACATCTTTAAAATCGTCATCTTTAACACACTGTTCAATATAGATTTAGTGCATGAGTGAGTTATGCTTAAGAATAACATATGCATTAACAATAGGCCTTGATAACATAACAACAAGTTTGTTATATATACCTTTCTTGTACCTGATTACCAAATGAAATTGTTGTAGGAATCCCATCCACCTAAAATGTCTAGCTTGTTGTAGCTTGATTTGCAATTGTAAATATCACAAAGTTTGATGGTCAGTATGTACACTGAAAGACCCGTTTTACACTTGTCAAAGCTTGTAATGGTGCTGCAATGAGTGATAAGTTAGCTATAAATTTCCTCCAATATTGCGTTGCTCCCAAAAGCTCCTGACTTCTATTACATTGTTGGGTTTAGGCCAATTTACAATGAATTCAACTTTTGAGGGATCAAACTTCAATTCATCCCCCTCCTGCAATATGACCCAAATAAACCAAAGAGGCTTCCCAAATTGATACTTAGACATCTTCAAATACAACTTCTCTTTTTTCAAGACATCTAAAACTTGTTTCACATGCTTGACATGCTCTTCACGAGTCTTACTGAAAATAAGAATATCATCTAAGTAGACTAAGGCAAAATCATCAAGGAATGGTCTCAACACATCATTCATAACCCTCATGAATGTTGTAGGTGCATTGCAAAGGCCAAATGACATAACTAGCCATTCAAGAAAACCTTGTTTTGCCTTGAAAGCATTTTTCCAAATATCATCTTCAACAATCCTTATCTGATGATAATCTTTTCTCAAATCTAACTGAGTAAAGTAAACAAAAACCTTTAACTGATAGAGTAAATCATCAATCCAAGGAAGAGGATAGTGATTCTTTATTGTGATCCTATACAAAGCTCTAAATCCACACACATGCACCATGTAACATATTTCTTTGGAACCAAGATAATAGGATACCCACAAGGAAATGTACTAGACCTGATGACTCCTTTTTCAATCAACTCTTCAATTTTCTTCTTGATTTTTGCATTCTCCAAAACTAACATTCTATACATGCCAATGTTTGGAAGAGAAGCATCCTACTGCAAGTGAATCTCATGTTGGATTCCTCTTTTAGGAGGCAACCCTTTAGGTTCCTAAAACATCTTATCATAAGTGTTAACAACTTCAATCAATTCATGCTTGATTTTTGAATCACATCATGTGAAAGCTTTAGATTCAACAATATCTTTAGCTTTAATCATCAACAACACAAAATTCTTATTAACGTTTACAAGCCTTTTCATCTGACCAACACTTACAAGAGATAATTTCATCTTCTTGTGATGAGATTTGACAATATACTTAAATCCATCTTTAAAAAGAGGATAATGTTCTAATGGTGATAGAATATGGCTTTTCGGTCATACACACTTCCTAAAACAATCCCACATATGTCAAATGGTACAACATCAAGCTCTACCTCATCTATAAAGTTTCAAGTGATGGCGAATTTGAGTTTACATTTTCTTCTCACTTATAATTTGGCATCATCACATACCCAACCCAAAGGGTAAGGTTTAGTATGAGGTGTAGTTTCTAGATTTGGTTTCTTGACAATTTCTTCAGAGATGAGATTGACTTGGGGTCCACTATCAAACAATGCATCAACTTTGGTATGTTTTGCAGTTACTCTAATATGAAAAATCTCACTTATTTCTTTATCATTTTGAGACTCAATAGACTTACTAGAAGAACTAGTACTTGCATTAGAAGCTTTACCTTTTATTCCCATGGATTTTATTTTGGTTTCATCACTTGAATCATATCCTAGATCTTGTTGAGCTATAGCAGTATTCTTTTGTTTCCCCTTGTTATTGAACTTCTTTGGTCTCATTTCTAGATGTAGTTTCCAACAATGGTCATCATCATGGCATTATTTTGAACAATGTTAAACGTAAGTTTCTCTCCCTCTTTCTTGACAATAACATTCTTTTTTCGTAGCATTTAAACTTCCCCTTTCCTTTGTCTCTAGATTTGGAAGGTTTCTTGCTAGTACCTTGAGGAGCATTCTTGCCTCTTGATTCTAAATGAGTTTCCTAAACACATACTTCATCTATATTGGTGGGATTAAACATAAGTATAGTATGTGTCAAATAACTATGTAATCCACCTATATATTTAAGGAGAGTATCTTGTGAAGAAAAATCAACACCCAAGATTAAAGTTCTTTTTCTCAAATTTTGTGTGTAACTTTGGACACTCCAACCTTTAGCCTTTCTAAAAATTTTCCAATCCATAATTGCCTTCTTAATGAAGCTATAAAATTATTTCAAGAAGAGATAATTTTATCACTTTTCTTCAAAAATTCTTGAGTTTTGGCCTCCCACCAGATGAGTGTTGCACTTTCCAAAACAATAAAAGCAACTTGGATCTTAGTGACATCATCATAAATATTTTGAACCTTGCAATAGACTTCACTTTGATGAACCCAATTATCCAACTTTTTAGCATTTACTTCCCCATTGTACATAGGCAATTCAAACTTGACATCAAGCTTACGCAAAGGAGACTTAGCATGTCCTTTTGGAGATCTAGGAGGAGTATGTCTAGGTGTTGAAGGAGGTGAAGAAGGAGCTGAGGACGAAGGTGAAGATGGAGGTGAAGGAGGAGGTGGAGGTGGAGGCTTGCTCCCATCACCACCATTTCCTTTTTATTGATTAGAACTTTCTCCTTGCATCCTTGTTGTTCTCTCTTCATACAACATGTTCACCATCTCAGGCATATCATAGAAATCCTTTTCGAAATATCTCTCATCGTTAAACATCAGCTCCTGTCCTTCTTCATGTGCCATGATTGGCAGAGTTTTTTGAGTTTGTGACCTCCTTGAACCAATTTGAGGGTTTGGTTCTTCAAGCACTCCTCCTCTTCTCAACTTAGACCTTGTTATCATTCAAGAAAATACATGCAAAAATTGTCAAACCTTAAAATAACCATGCTCTAATACCAAAAAGATATGTAATTAAAATTTGAAGGTTTATTGAAAAAGTTTTCAAATTAGTTTATGTCTTGTGGGCAATGGATCGAAATTGCAAAAACATATAAAATATTAAACTTAGTTAAGTTTCCCAGATTTTAACAGTGAAAAATAGACAACATATAACATCATAAAAAACAGTTTGATAACGGAGTTCACCCCTCCTGAGCTACATCTCTGGTTTCATCTTCCAATGTTCACCCTTTAAATTATAGTCTCAAAATGTCAATTACATCAACATAAAATGCTCAAATAACAAAAATAATGTTTCCATTGTGTCCAAAACACCCAAAAACCCCTGTGTAGGCTCTTCTTAAGCTCAAAAAGGATGAAAAATGGCCAAGTAAGGCCTCCTCCTCCATTTTTTTGCTGTTTGTCTTACAAAATGACCACACTGGCAAAAATAACAACGAATTCCTTCTTTGGCAAAATTTCCAGGCAACAATCTCACATGAGAATGACAAAAATTACACCGAAATTGGTGCATTTTGTCAGACATTTAACTGGGCACCTGCACCCTAAGCTTCAGCCATTTTTGTTGGTCACGTGGCGCTCAATGTGGCCAGGGGCACGAGCTAGAGGCCATGCACCTCCGAGCTCCACGCTCTTGTTCATATGATGGGCCATGTGGTCGCGGGCTGGGCGTCTTGCTCTAGCCCTACTTTGTTGGTTCCACTGACAGTTACGTTGGGGTAATATGAACCGAGGATGGTGCTAACTCCCTACCCATCCTTGCTTTGCACCACAGTTATATTATGACCTATGTGACTCGGAGCTAGGGTCACATGCCTAACCCCTTACCGCCGACACCGAAACATTTAAAATTTAAATAAAAATTTGCCTGGTAGTTATAACGAGCACATATGATGGTGTAATGGTTCAGTGGTTATTTTTTAACTTTGAGGTCATGTGATTGAACCCAGTGGAGGCATGTCAGCGCAATATCCAAATTTTGGCATATTTCTCGAGGCCATGTAACACACTTTGATTGGCCCACATGGTGGCCCAGGATTGGCCCAAACCAAATCTCCTTCAACCAATCACAACACACCACTTGTTAATCCCAGATTGGCTCGTCCAACGACTGTACCTCCTAGTCGGCATGACATCTTCAATATGAACTGCCTAGTCAACCTGCAAGTTGACTTTTTAATTGTTTGCCCAAAAATTCATAACACAATAACTTTCATATACAATGTCAGATTGAGGTGATTCAAGTGTCATTGGAATCATAACAACAAGATCTACAATTTGACACCGGTTTCAGAATATTTTGAGCACTTTGATTTTTAAACATATTTTTGATCCCCTAGATCAAAATTGCATTTCAAGAATTCAAATTTACGTCTTTAAAAGTCGCAATGGGATTTTAACTCAAGATAAAATTTTCTTTGACTCAATAATTTATAAATATGCTTTACAATGATAAATACAATTACATCAAGTGACCAAAAGTACATTATGAAGACTCACCATAGTTACAAATTCAACCATGAATGCTTGCAACTACGTAGTCGAACTGCTCAACTCACAATTGATGCCTTCTCCAAGCTCTTGAAATTGCTCTTATGATCTCATGTTGGAGTCTCAATGGCCACAATTACATCTTAATCGATGGCTAAGATCACCTTGACTTCATCAATAGAGGTCTCTAAAGCAAAATCGAACTCCGTTAATTAATTCACTTTAATTAACCAATTTTCCTAAGTTAGAGTTAGGAACTTTTTAACTATTGGCTAATTAATTTAACTAAGGTGTTTCCAAGTCTTTTCTCACGAAACATTTTCAGGGTTTTGGAGATCCCATGTTCCTTAGTGTCTTAGAAATCATAGAGACTAGAACACTTGTCTATTTCTATCCCAAACTCAAAAACTAACAAGGTAAACTTGGGAACTAGGCTTAGCCTTAACTTCAACTTTAGCATGGGTAAGGAAACAAATCAATCTTGGATGAGCTTAGATTATGCTCAATTTTCACAGCTAGGACCTTGGTTTTTCTAAGGTTTTAGGTCCCTCATCTTTTAAAGCATAAGACAAGTGTCTAGGGAAAGCTTCTATGTATCCTTCAAGGATAGTCTAATTAGTTGGCTTATAGAGGGGAGAGACTTCCTTAAGTAACTTATCAAACCTTTGTGTAAACTCCTTGACAATTTGATTCTTGGTTTGTTGGCTCCTTAGAACATATCTAGAAGTTCTATGCCTTATGTGACCATGGTCCATCTTTTGTTGAAGGCTTGATGGAAAACATCCCAGTTTTAAGGCTTCATTCGAGTAAATATAGGTACCAATCCCTAAAACTTCCTTATAAGGACAAGGAAAACAACATCATTACAACATCTTCCTCTTATATCAACCTTACACCCACAACCCAATAAAATTCGTGCATATGTTTTTTGGTTATGATAGCATCCGTTCCATTGAATTTGGGTAATCATTCATCACACTTATCAGGTAATTTATAAGTGACATTAGAGGAACCACTCACATCTAATGGTTTAAATGTAGCAATGAGCCATTTTCTATCCATGTTGTAAAGGGTGGATGAAGTGGCGAAGCATCTCCTAACCGTAATAGCTTTTGGACCTACGAGAGAAGTGAAAGTATCAATAATAGTCCTCTTGCAGGTATTTATTTTCTTTCTTGGACCTATGGCTTTGCAAAATAACTACAAGGGGAAATGGATGGATCAAATTTTGGAGTCGGCATGAGATAATCTACGTTGTTTATTAGCTATCATCACCAAAATTTAATTGAATATTAGACTTTTGATTCTAAGGAGGTTGACACAACTCCTCCCTAGCAACGACATTAGAAATGTTGACTCAAAATTTAGCAAGTCTTGTGAGAAGACTCACAAGACCATGGTCAAACCTTGATGCAACAATGAGATATATTGCCATTGTCACCTCGGCAATCTTCCTCACGCTCTTTAGTGGAATTTCACCATAAGATCACTTCCCAAATATTACCTGAGAGGATATTTTTTGTTATATGGTTTAAGGTGATAAAAGCATAGGCTAGTTGGAGATACTTCAATGATGGACAAATGCCCAAAACACTCTAATAAGGAATAACATATCATGCACCAAGAATAGCAAAGGTTTATATCACCTAGGGCTTCTTGATATGTAGCAACAAAGGAGTACCTAAGCACATACGAGTCAAGGAAAGGGTTTACTAAAAAGGAAATATCAACAAAACAAAAAATCAATTCCTCATTTAAGCTTCAATTTGAAGCAGTGGGGATAGGGTTTCTATGGCACAAAAAATATATAGGGAAGAATGTCAGACCTCCAAGAGAAAGTGTTACCATGCAAAGGGTTAATTGATTTAAAAGGATCACCAACATAAACCTTGGGTTTTAGTACCATAAACAATCATTCACAAGTGTCCTAAATCAATTTGGCCCTAGCTAAATGCCCTAATGGCTTATCTTAAAAGGCTTAGAAAAATAGAAAAGAAGAAAAATGTTTAGTTTTTCAAGGTTTTGACCAACACAAACATTGTTAGTGCCTAATCTTACTTGGGTGATGAAGTCTTTGCGGTAACTTCAAGAGATAAAGGACAAATGCATGGATTAAGGGGGGGAAGCTCTTCTTTCCACTTAAAGAAACCCTAACTATCTTTCTTGTGAGAGAAGAAATTAAATAGGAGAAGCATCCTAGGAAGCCTCCTATGGATTTTATGGAAGATATATTCAAAATGCAAAAATTAACCAAGTTTTTCCATAAATAATTTTCATTTAGGCATGGAACAAAAAAAAACCTAGCATAATTAATTCCATGCAAAACAATGAAAAAATTGAAATAAACTTACAATTGTTCCATTGAAAAACCTTCTTTCAATCCCAAAAACCCATCTCCAGGACATAGACCAATCTCCAATAACAAGAGCACCATAAAAATCACATTTCTACATGTAGCAAGTTACACAAAGGGTAAGTCAAGCTCTCAAGAAGGGGCTAAAATCCAAGTGTGATGATAAAAAATGACGAGAGTGGTCCTCTATATATAAGGTCTATCACTCATTAATATTACCCTAAAATCCCTATAACAAGTTTTATTTTGAGTATGAGTCAAGGTATTGGGTAATAAGTCAACCCAATAACTCATAATAACAAAAATATAAACACGAAATCCCACAAATGTGGGTGGAAAATCTTCAAAAACATGACATCATGCACTTTTTGGGCTATAAATGTTGTGAAAGTGCATGAAATGGGCTAGGGAGATGTCCCATCATCATAATAAATTCCATCCTTAAGGGGAAGCCCTCAATAAGTGCCTCAAAATGCCTCTAAGGGTCACAATTTGTTGGATGCTTTAAAGGGGCTAGAAGTAGGTTGCAACACAATCTCTCTTCAACACTTGGGCTCCAAGTGATAATGCAAGCCCTCCCTTGTCATACTGGGGATGAAAATCATTACCTGATCTCTGCATCAAATCATGCCAATCGAGTAGTGTTAAGGCTAGCTTGGGGGCATGTTGGGTCCATTGCAATGTTGCACGAAGCAGGAGCGAAGCGGAAGCGCGAAGTGGAAGTGCGGAGCGCGGAAGCGTCATTTTCCAAAAATCTAGGAAGCGAAGCGTCCGCGGAAGCGTCTGCTATATATATATATTTTTTTTATATTTTTTTGCATTTATACTCAAAACAAACATCCCAAATACCAAATTAATTGTAGAAGACATGAAAACATGCATATTTTACATAAATCAAGATAGATATGGCATCCATGATTCCATTGTAGTTACTAGTATATACAACAACCATCTATATTCTAGCAATTACAAACATACATCAAATTTTTAAGCATATTATAAAACATAAAACAGTTAAGCATATTATAAAAATAAAACATAGAGCATATTATGATTTATCTAGCAAGTGAGCAACTGTCAACATTTGTCATGTCCAAAATTCAAATAATAATGTTTACAAAATATGTCACTTGGTCACCGCCAAGCCAAAAAGGTTCAAAATTCAAATTCACAAGTCTAAAAGTCTAATGAGTAATCTATGACAAAAAGTAGTAGATTGTGAATATATCTACTAATCTCTCCTCCTTCCAGCACGAATAGAACGTGGTGGCGGGCCTCCACATGGTGGCAATGAAGAAGATGGTGCCTCTGGAAGTCGTGGCACTGAAACTGATGAAGAAGAACCCCCTGCTGTTGGTGTTGAGTCACAACCCACTTTTGTTTCATATTCATCCCCAGTTTTGCACCCATCTGGCACGCCTTTAACTTCACCCTCCTACCCATCACATCTTAAGCAGCAACGCTTGCCACAGAGGTCACAACATACTCAAACACAACAATGGTCACTTCCCATGGCACCACAACAGCAACCTCATCAGTTGCAGGAGCAACATTCTCAACAATATCAACATCGTGTACCACAACCTCTACACAGTGTGCAACAACAACAACAGATGCCCCGAACACCAGGGATGACAATTCAAAAGCCCCCCACATCAGCAGCAGCCCAACCTTCTGGTACGCTGGCATTGAGAAATACAATCCCAGCTTGAAGTCATGATCAAGTGGTTGAAACAAGTAGTCGGATGCTTGGCAAGAGAAGCATTCGAGAGTTAGTTGCCCAGATTGAACCTAGTGAAAAGCTAGATTCTGAAGTTGAAGATATTCTTATAGAGGTAGCAAAAGATTTTGTTGATAAAGTGACCAACTTTGCTTCTTGTTTGCCAAAACATCGAAAATTGGAAACACTTGAACCCAAGGATATATTACTACATTGAGAAAGAAATTGGAATATGACAACTCTCGGCTTTGCTAGTTATGAATATAGGATCTACAAGAGGCTAGAATCTTCTCGTTCTTGCCTGGGAAAATTATCTATTCGCCGCCCATGCCATTGTGACACCTGCTATCAAAACAGTTCCCATGAAGAACCCACCTATCTGTCACCCAACCCGACCCGTCCACTCAGTCAGTCGTCAGTCTCGGCCATACCCCAACGTGTGTTGACGACACCTGCAGCCCTGTTGACCTGGACAGTAGACAATCCAACTCCTTCCCATCCAATTGCTGCGATCTGAGTACGACTGCGGCCACATCAGCACAACATTTCCGTTGATTCTTCTCTCGTAAATTCTCTGCCCACAGAGTGTGTCATTTCATGGCTCATACAACATTAATAATAATAATAATAATAATAGAGTTATTAAATATATATTTTTTTT
>APFE031366713.1:258926-296927 GCA_000404065.3 Pinus taeda
CGCTTCCTAGATTTTTGGAAAATGACGCTTCCGCGCTCCGCGCTTCCGCTTCGCTCCCGCTTCGTGCAACATTGGTTCAAAAACATTTTTCCCGGGGCACTGCCCCAGACCCCGTAGAGAGGAGGCTACCCCCCCTCCCCCTCAAACCCCCCGCTGCGCAATCGGCGCAACAAAGGGGGGGCTCCATCCCCCCTCTAATCCCCCGGTTCGCTACGTGGGCTAGTCGTCGAAAGAATAACACAACCCAACACCACAGAGTCGCTATTTTTTTGCTCTATCAAAATACAGAGCCGCTTGAACAGTCAGGCTAGAATATTTTACGGTGACAGAGAATAAAGGAACCATCTTTTCTCTGTTAAGTCGTAGTGAAGAGTCATTCACGACAGAGAGTAAGGAGCAGAGGAGGCCACTGTGAAATCTTGTTTGGAGCCGACAGAGTCTACATGAGGATTAAGTCGGTCGCATTCTTCGAGTAAGCAGAGCCATCGCTTGTCTGGAGCTTGAGCAGAGCCACTATCACGAGTAAGTAGAGCTACAAATCTAGTGCATGGAGACAAGTAAGCAAAACAACCATCACAAAGATTTTTTTTTTCTTTAACTAGACGGGAATTGCGCCCTTTGATAGAGCAGCCGGAAGTTGATTGTTGAGCCGCCATCAACCATTTTCAACCAGCGAATTGTAGAGCCACAAAGATTTTTTTTTTTTTTAGAGTTAGAGGCACGGTTCGTTAAACTGCCAAGTTGAGCCAAGTGCAAACACGTAGAAGTCCAACACAAAACCAATCACTGAGGATTTCAAGAGACCGTGTGTTGGTTGTCGGGTTAACTGCAAAAATTCGATATTAATTTAGTGAATATATATTTTTTAAGACTATATAATTTTTTGAGGTGTTGTTGGGGAAATTGTTGGAAAGAGGGTTAAACATGGTTTCTTTGTTTGAAGAAAATAACAATAAATTTTTGGATATTCTAGAAATTTTTTAAAGGGAACAAATTCAGAATTTTTTTATTAATTGTTAACCCTAGTAGTAGAATTTATGAAAGAAACCAAAAGAAAGAAATTCAGAGAAAACCCTAGCTAAAGGATTATTCATTAGTAGGAATTTTATTACAGAAAAAACCCAGCTGAAAGAAGGAAAACTTGGTAGGAGAATTTTCTAAAAAGAATTCAGACCCTGTGTAGGAATAAATGGCTAAAATGACAAACGCTAAGTTTGAAGTAGAGAAGTTCACTGGTAAGAACAAATTTGCATCGTGAAAATCCAGAGTAAGAGATTTGTTGGTGCAATGAGGGTTGCACAAAGCATTAGATGGGGTTAGGAAGAAACATGCAGGCATGATAGATTTGAATTGGGAGGACTTGGATACTTGAACTCTCAGTACTATCAGGTTGTCTTACAGATGAAGTTCTCTTCAACATTGTTGAAGAAACCTCAGCAATAGGTTTGTGAGGGGAGTTGGAAACACTGTATATGAACAAATCTTTAACCAACACAATTTATTTGAAGATGCAATTGTATAGCCTTCGGATGAAAGAGTGTACTAAAATTGCATAACACTTAGTTGTATTTAATACACTTATTTGCCAATGGTCAGATATGGATGTTAAATTCGAAGAAGAAGATAAAGCTATTACCTTGTGTTCCTTACCCGAGTCTTGGGATCACTTTGTGACTTCTATCAGTTTGAGCACAACCGAATCTTTAGCATTTGATTATGTTGTGGGAGCTCTGTTATCTGAAAAAGAAAGGAGGAAGTCTATGATTGAAACTTCCACCCCAGAAGCCATGGTAACTAGAGGTCGGTCCAAAAAAAGAGAAGAGAAACCAAGAAGTTCTTCCATATCAAAGTCGAAAGGCAAGAAGTGTAAAGCCAAATGTTTGTATTGCAACAATGAGACATCTCAAGAAAAATTGTTGGAAAAAAAAAAAGAGTCCATTGAAAACCCAAAGAAGGAAGCAAATCAAGTTGAGCTAGGTATATTTGACGAAGTTTTATCTGTTGAATTAGGTATGGTAGATGAAGTTATTCCCATTTGCAATGTTTCTCAGCATTATGAAAATTGGTTGTTAGATTCTAGTGCTTCTTATCACGTGTCCACACAAAAATTGGTTCACTCATATCAAGCTGTGAATGGTAGTTCTGTGTTTATGGGTAATAATGTATCTTATTAGAGTATTGGGATGGGAAATGTAAAAATTAAAATGTATGATGATACAATTAGAACATTAATTGATGTTAGACATGTACCTAAGTTGAGAAAGAATTTGAGTTCTTTGGGAACATTCAACTCAAAAGGTTATAAGTTTACAGGTCAAGGTGGAGTGTTGAAAGTTTCAAAGGGCGATCAGGTTGTTATGAAGGAAGAGAAGCTTAGAAACCTTTACAAACTCAAAGGAAGTACTCAGGTCAGTGAGGAAGCGACTATGTTTACGAAGGTAGACGAAGATATCTGCATATGGGATCAATGGTTGGGCCACATGAGCGAAAATGGCCTTCAAGTACCGATGAATCACAAATTGCTTCCTAATTTGAAATCCTTAAGTTTGGATTTTTGCAAACATTGTGTATATGGAAAACATTGTAAACAGAAATTTAAAACCAGAAGTCATAATAATAAAGGAATTTTGGAATATATTCATTCTGATCTTTGGGGACCATCTCCTACTATGCTTCAATTCTGTCTTGATCTTGATCTGCGGGCTATGGCTCCAGCGACCCTTGCCTTTCCTTTCGCTATAGGGTAAATTGTCTTTGCCTCTTATGGACGTGCATTATACTTCTTAACATTTATTGATGATTACTCCAGGAAAGTACTGGTCTAGATGTTGAAAAGAAAAGTTGATGTATTTAATGTTTTTAAACAATTTAAGCTATGGTGGAAAAGAAAACAAACAAATCAACTAAATGTTCAAGAACTAACAATGACGGTGAACTTACTTCCTTAGAATTTGAACAATATTGCAAGGATGAAGGGATTGTTAGACATAAAACTGTTGTCTATACTCCTCGCAAAATGGCGTTTCTCAACGTATGAATCAAACTCTTATAGAAAGAGTTAGAAGCATGATCAACGATGCTAACCCGCAAAAGGAGTTGTGGGTAGAAGCAATATCTAATCCTTGTTATTTAGTAAGCATATCATCCTTAGTTGCCATTAATTGTAAATTTCCTAAAGAAGTTTGGTCGGGTCAATGTTGTGATTATTCACATTTAAGGATTTTTGGTTGTGATCCCTATGCTCTTATTCCAAAGAATTAAAGTTCTAAGTTAAACCCAAAAGCAAATTGTTATGTATTTGTTGGATATGATTATGTGGTGAAAGGATACAGGATGTGGGATCCTTCTTTGCGTAAGATAGTAATTAGTAGAGATGTAACATTTAATGAATCTTCTCTTCTAAAATATGATGTTGGAAAAGTTGAACAGGAACAGGTATCACCAAAAAAAAAAAATTGTTGGAGAATCAACCTTTTTCGGAAAGTCAGAAGGAAGAAGAGACTTATGAAGAAAAAGGTGAAGAAGATGTAAAAGAAACTCAGGTACCAATTCAACAACCAGTGACTTTAAGGAGGTCTACAAGGGAAAGAAGAACGACCAAAAGGTATGAAGATTATGCTTTAGCTATTGCATTGATTACTAAAGATGGGGAGCCTTCTTGTTATCAGGAAGCAATGGATGATGCATACAGTGAAAAATGGAAGAAGTTTATGGACGAGGAAATGGATTATTTAGCTAAGAACAAAACCTGGGATTTTGTAGAACTTCCTAATGGGAGAAGTGTTGTCAGATGCAAATGGGTTTTCAAATTACAGCGAAATGTTGATGGAAGTATTGAAATATATAAGGCGAGGCTGGTAACAAAAGGGTATTCTCAGGTAGAAGGTATTGACTTTCATGAGATTTTTTCATCTGTCGTAAAACTTGTTTCTATTTGTACTGTGTTAACACTAACTGCATTAGTTGATCTTGAGTTAGAACAATTAAATGTTAAAACAACCTTTCTTCATGGAGATTTGGATGAAGAGATTTATATGGAACAACCATAAAGTTTTGTATAAGGTCGCAACAAAAGATTAGTTTGCAAGCTCAAGAAATCATGGTATGGCCTCAGACAATCTCCCAGGCAGTTGTACAAGAAGTTTGAAGGACTTCATGGTGAGCCAGAACTTCACTAGAAGTGAGTATGATCATTGTGTGTACTTTAAGAGTTTCAATGGCATATTCATTATCTTGGTCTTGTATGTTGACAATATGCTTATTGCAAGCAAAAACATGGAAGAGATCAACATGTTAAAGACTCAACTTTCTAGAATGTTTGATATGAAGGATTTTAGAGCTGCAAAACAAATCTTGGGCATGGAGATACACAGAGATAGAAAAAATAGATAGGTCAAGTTATCACAACAGAGGTATGTGTAGAAAGTACTTACAAAGTTCAATATGGACAATGTGAAACATGTTATTGTTCCTTTAACTTCCCATTTTAAGATTTCTTCGGGTTTGAGTCCTAGAACTAATGAAGAAAAGAAGTATATGTCATGTGTACCATATTCAGATGTGGTAGGCAACTTAATGTATGCGACGGTATCTACAAGACCCGACATTTCACATGCAGTTGGAGTTGTCAGCAGGTCCATGGAAAATCCAAGAGAACATTGGCGAGCAATGAAATGGGTGCTTTGATATTTGAGAGGCACAAGTGACCATTGTATCATCTTTAATGGTAGTGAAAGCTCAGTGTGTGGATATGTGGACGTTGATTATGCGGGTGATTTGGACAAGAGTTTTGAGAAATCTAGGGCATCATGAATTAAGTGATTTCTCTTGATTAGTAATTACTTGGAAGTATCTTTTACATTAGATTAGGATCTTCTCTTTGCTTAAGTTATTAGTGTTCTTTTTCATCAAACAACTACCAACATACAAACATAAATAGATAAGAGACACATGATATAGGCTATCAGACAGGGCCAAAACAGGAAAACCCGCACAAATTATTCTTATAGAGATTGCAATTAACGAATACCAAGACCAAAACACTTCACCTATTAGCCACTCCAAGACCAAGACACTAGTTCTCTAGATTGTCTTCTCTTCTTCTCGACTCCTTCCACTTCGACCTTCTTTGCATCAAGGCATAGTTATCATTGAGATCTTATCACTGTCTCCACATGGAGATCTCCTTTATTGTTAGGCCTTTTCGCTGTCACATTCTCAAGAACTTACTTTTGTGATGGTCATCCTTCAAATTGAGATGGATCCATCTATCCTTCTTACTATAAGTATATGGAACCCTTAACACTGTAATATTGTAATCATCGAGACTGAGATAGTATCGAACCTATAATCACTGAGGACCGAAACATGTTTTCTAAGATAAAACCGAATCTGAGGCCTCCTTCATAGCACCGAAATTCATGACTGTAATGTTATCCGAACTTGTCTTTTATCCCTTTTTGCTGCCACAGTGATAAAAACTTCAGAGGTATCCAAATTCCCTTGACAACACCCAATATTTACTTCTATTCCCAAGTCTGAGCTCCTTCTATACTCTTATTTGAACTCTGTGATTGGGATTCGAAAAACTCGGCGATATCGAACTTCTGAACTATGTAAATGTGGAGATCCTAGCCATGTATTTAGCCCCATAAATAAGTCAACCTATATTTCGAATAGGTGTCTTTCATAAGGTGAGCCGACATGAGCTTATACTCTCTTGTTTTGAGCCCAACTTCAAGAGGATGACTTAGTGCTTTTCGTTGGAGGGCTTCTAGACACTTTTATAGATATTCTTCATACATGACATTGACTCTATGACTTATATGACAAATCCTAAAGGCTTTTAATGGGAGCCATCTAAAATAAAACCTCTTGCACATGAAACCCATGAAGCAAGGCATAACAAGAATTTTATTTTCTTATTTTCATCATTTACATAAATCACAATTACATGTCATTATGAAGACCGAACCTAGTTACATTTTTCAACAAAGAGGATATTTACTATAGGGTATGTCTTTACTCTTGCAAGTGGAGCAATTAGCTGGATGTCAAAACTTCAAAAAACATTTTCTTTGTCCACTACTGAAGCAGAATATATTACATACGGAAAAATTTAATGAATATCTGACACATTCTGAAATGAGAATAAAGAGATTTGAGTTGAAACGGATTGATGGCAAAACGTCTCAGCCTCCTGATGATTCTTCGTAAATGGTGATGTGAACTAAACTCTTGAGCCTTAAAATTGTGTCTGCAAGTCTTGAATGAGAGAATCACTCGAGAACATGCAAGTGCTCAAGTTCTTGATCCGAAGATGAAATATCCTGTATAATAAAATGTATTCTGTTCATTTTCTGTATTTTACTCCAGCTTGAGTTTATGTGACTTTGTTTCCCAGATTATGAGTCGCACAGAGTACCTAGCCTTCCCGTTTATATTCCAAACTATATTTCCATACACTGCTTAGGAAATGTATGCTTCTTTTTGAAAGTTTGAAACTTCTCCATCTCCATTCCATGGATAGAGAAGTAAAGCTAAGATCGCAACAAAACCCAAACCTAAAGCTCCGCCAAATGGATGCCCAACATATGAACCTGTCAGCCACCCAGGGGCATTGGAATTGTACCTAATAAAGCCACCAGTCTGCATAATAAAGTTTCCAGTAATTAAAGCTGCATGCAAACCAATTGGCAGAGAAAGGTCCCCATTGCCTTTTGCCCTAGCTCCTGATAATGCAACAGATAACAACCATAAACCAGGCATAACTGGAAGAGACCTGCAAAACAGGGGAAATTTATCAGGCTTAAAAATCAACAAGCAAGTAAACATCAAGCTGAATAAAATATTTTAATCAATTATAAAAGATATTTACAACCCATCTTAGAAGCATCCTGAGCAAAATAGCCAGATAGTGTATCAGTTATAAAATTAGAATCTTATTTTACTCCCCTCAATGGAACAGCTTCTTGTCGTTGAATGAGGTTCACTTGCCATTAAAAATGAGGAAACTTAGAAGAAAGCGGAAAAACATCATTGGAAGAAACAATCTAAACATCTGATGATCCAACCCCACATTTCTTGAGGTAAAACCCGGTATTTCACTTATCACTTACAACTGAAGCTAACCCATCATTTAGAAGTTTGGAATAATAGTGTATCCTGTTTTCATCTGTATTGATTCTATCCTAGACAAACTCATGCCAAAGATGTCCACCGAATCCTCTGAAATGTTTTACACTGGATCAAGAAATGTCCCATCTTTTTCTAAAAGCATAAATCTAGTTCTAGAAAAGATAGAAATACAATTTAAAATTTTGAAAGTGCCTCATCTCCAATGATAAAATATATTTATATTCATGCCAGAACTGGTTATTAATTGATTAGCTTTACATTTCTAAAGCCTAGGAGCAAGTACTATCCAAAGTTCGTTGGTTTAGGTGATTAAAAGTAAAAAAATTAAAATCATTTGGTTGGTCGGTTATTAAGAAAATAAAAACATGATAAAGAAAACGGTAGTATATGAGGGTGTCATACCAGTGTAGAGATGAAAATACAATGCCCGAAAGAATAACAGCTTTGTGGAACCCAAGATCACCAGCTATTTCTTCATGTAGCCATGACCTGAAAAGTAGTTCCTCTATTGTAGAGATTACCAATCCCATACCAAAAGAACGTATAACCAATGTTGATATTCTCCAGCATGTTTTGATCACAGAAACAACACCCTTAGATGATGAAAATGAGAATTCAGGCTTTAGGGTGAATGTGGCATAACCCAGGAAAATGTATGCTGAATACAGTGATATGACGAGCACTGACCCAATTGTCATACCGCTGCTTAAGTTCAGGATCTGCAAAACAAGGAGAATTAAATGTGATGAAAATACACCAATTAGACAGAAACAATGCTGAGAACTTATTACTGATATTGACCGTTTTAAAAGTATTAAATAATAATCTCAATTTGTAAAGCTTAACACTACTTATTCCAGCCAAAAATAGCTTCAACAGATTTGTGTCACGATGTTTTCCTGACCAAGTTCAAAATCTTAGACAGATTGAATGGAGGATTGTTGGGTCCAGACACCAGAGATGCCAGTCTGAAAGACCAGAGTAGTTTTTAAATCCCACGTATTCGGATGGCTGGTACTCCAAAACATAGCAGTAAAAGGTAGGCTTCACTCAACAGTTATGTACTGTCTATAGGAGAGAGAATCAATGAAGCATGTGTTATGAAGTTGCGATTTGTCTTGAGCTCTTTGACATAATGTTGCAGCAAATTATGCAATGTTTTTTGTGGGCCCACTAAAATTGGAAGGAGCAATCCAAGGGGACAAATGGATGATCAGATTTCATAGTAGAAGGGATCAGGGTAATATTCATCTCACTGGTATCGGTTTCCAGTGCAAGCATAGGAGCTAGATAACATTCTTTAGGGAAGCTAACAGATTCTGTTCAGTGGGACTTACAGAATTTAAGGCTGACATATCAGCACAGAAGTCAGCAAGGGTTGCTTCTTTTAGGAAATATGTAGACTATTTTGGATGTTGGAACTATGTCCCAGGCTTCATTGCATATTGGTTAATTTAAATCTGATTCTTTGATATATAACAGAAGAATTTCAAGAAGAAAAGCTCGATATTTTGAAATCTATAAAAATCGAAGTACACAGCATTTCATTGAAAAATGAACTCAACTGAAATTTATCATGATTAGAAAAGATATATCTTGCACCATCCATTCCTATTACTTTCGGCAAACTGATAAATCAAAAAGATCGAAACCAGAGAAATGACAGAATGGAAATTTATGCATCTCAAGATTGAAGTAATCCACAAACCAATAGGATTAGAACTTAGAAGCATTCAAACTCAAAATATTCCGTGTATTAGCTGCTGTTTTACTGGATAGCACACTTTCCTTCTTTTATACCAGAACAAAAGGAATATTGATCTCAATTGAAGAAAATAATATATCTTGTTAATATGACTATTATTATGACTGTGAGGATGCCATGGGAGAGGTACTATTGGGCCATATACAAGTTAAATCCATTGATTGTTCAATACATAATTTGATCATATTGAATTTTACAATAAGTCCTCTAATTAAAAAAATCATGAAATACCTTAGAGACTGAAGAGATAGAAAGCCCATACTGCTCTAATGGTTGCTCATAACCTCGAATCCTTTTTCCCCAAATTGTAATAAGTATAACAACTGCTCCGTAGAGACCTATTATAGAAGCCAAGCCTGCAACACCAAGAGACACGTGCAAAGCCCAAAGCTGCAGAAGTGTGGGAAGCAGAGGTACGACAACTGGAGACCATAGCAACAGTACCATACAAATAAATCCAAGAAGCCTGAAATACAAATCAGAGACAGATATTATTCAACCAAACTTTGATATGTCACTGAAAGAACTACTCGCTTGCATGGCAATATTAACATATATCTACAACAAACACCTTGTGAGCATATACAAAGAGCTCGTACCCGACATAAACGTTCACAACAAGATCGAACATTAATGAGAAAGGTTGAAACAAGCACTCTACAATTCTAATTTAAATGTACCTTGGGAAGGAATTGACTCGACTAAAATCCACTGGAGAAAAAACACGTGACAAATCGAATAGGTTTGTAGCAAAAGGTTACAAGTTCATGGGCAAAAACAGTTTAACCAACATTAAAAAATGCCAGAATGAGTGTTTCCTTTGTTTACAAGGCAACGGTGTTTACAAAAACCTTCTCTAAAGTATCTATATAAAAATAAAATAACAAATCTTCAGTAAAATAATAGTGGCTATCTAGAAGCTTTCCAAAGAGAAAATTGGATACCTTAAATACAACCTGGAAGAAGCTATTAACTATTCTCACAGAACCGAGTTTTGCTTCAAACTACTTCCAGTTTTTCTCATATCATAATACTGAAAAATTCAAAATACCTGTCAATGCCTATGCAAAGAAAAATGACTGAGGATGGTTGGAACCTGGATGTTAGACTAGACACTCTTCTACAGGTCTGCAACAGTTCAAAACTACGTTGTCCAATAATATGACAATAACATAACTCTAGATTAACAACCAGAAGATTGGCATAAAAGTGCTTTTGTACGACCTATTCATATGAATTTTTGAAGTCTAGGATAAAAAAGCAACACATTAAGCAGACAACTATCTCCCATTCATTGCTTGCCCAGACTTGGTAATGGTTGGTTCTGACCAATCCTGGACAGCCAATCATTGGGAGAGAGTTGGATGCTTAATGTTTTCCCTTTGATCCTGATTTTCAAAAACCCATATGAATAGACTATTGGTGTTTGTAGCTCGGCTAGGTACTACTGCACAGACCTTAAGAATCTAGGCATGCAGAAGTTGTCCAATATCTCCTTATACACTCGCTCTAGCGTGAGCAAATTGCTTTTGTAACTTATCCTAAGTTTTGGCTTAGGAAAAACACATAATTATTATGTTTGCTAATTGAGCTAAAGTAAACTTAGGAAAAATGAAATATTCATTTTAGTGATTATGTTTCAATTACAGCCCTTGATCTCAGGTGAGGCGAGATTTAATCTTGGCCATCAATCACTTTGGAGATTAGGTTGGGGATGTAGCTCAATGTAAAGTTATAAAAGCAAGGCTAAACAAAGGGAGAAGACAAACTTTACAACAGCACAAGATTGAGAGAGGCATCTCACTGAGGAGTGTGATAATCTAGTGTGTTGGATCCGAGGATGTGTAGAAGGAGAGCTTGGAGATCTAGATCAGCCAAGGAGATCAAGGACCGATCTAGGGTTTGATTTGCTGGATCAAATCCAAGGTATTTTGTAATCTACCTTGTCTCTCGCCTCCCTAATGGCTCCCTTACTCACCAAGCCTATCGGAAGAAGCCTCATACCAATAGTTACCTCCATGCCAACTCTCACCATCATCCTTTTCAAAAACCTGCCATACTAAAAACCCTTGTTACTTGTGCCATTCATGTTTCTTCCTTTTAATCTTTTTCCAATGAAAAAGACCATCTCAGCAAAGCCCTTAAAGCCAATGGCTACTCCTCATCCAAGACTAAAAAGGCTTCCCACTCCACTGTCCACCCTAATCCTAAAAACCCTTCCATCAATCCACCCTTAGCCAAAATCTCCCTTCCCTACATTCTGGGAGTTACCAATCATATTTCCAAAATCCTTTCAAAAAAGAACAGCAAAACCTTGTTCAAACCCTAAACTACCCTTAGCCAACTCTTCCGGTCAGCCAAAGACAATAACAGCCCTATGCTTGGTGCCAGAGTATAAATTCCCTTGCTCCTATGGAATGCCTTACATAAGACAAACTAGGAGATCCTTCAAAGCCTACCTTAAAGAACGCATGGTTGAAACCTAACATAATTGAATCAATAAACATCGTTGAAGACTGTCATGATACCAAACATTCAACTTGTTTTGATAAAACCAAATCTTAGCCTATGTCCCCTTCCACTCGAACTTTGTCATTAGGGAAGCTCCAGAAATCAAAAAACACAATAACAACTTTAAACGGGAAGATGGGTATCAATTGAGCCATTCTTGGAAACCCACTATCCATTTTCTGACCTCTAAACCTTATTCCCTTAACACTGATGTTAATAACCCTCCCCCTTCACCTTTCACCTAATCCTCATTTGTCCTCCTTATTACCCAATCCTCATTTGTCCTCTTTGTTACCTTGCTTTCCTCCTCCTATTTCAATCTATCCTATCTTTTATATTCTCCTTAACCCCCCTTTTCTTGAGTACTGAAATTTTTTATTCTATTTTAATCTAATCCTAATTAAATTCCATTTCTATTCTATCCTTAATAATATGACTTTATCCCTAATTTACTCTAATATAATCTAATATTTATTTTAATTCTTCTCTAATCCTTTAAAAACAAGAACATCAAAACTTTGTTCAAACCCCAAACTACCCTTAGAGAGCTCTTCAGGTCAACCAAAGGCAGGAGCGACCTTATGTTTTGTTAGTTTTTGTAGCATCAGATGTGTTCTAGACTTGAAATTTTGTGGAGAGACTAGAAAACATGAGCTCTCCAAAACCCAGAAATCGTTTCTGGAAATTCCGCATAGAAATGATTTCATTAGATTATTAACCAGTTTTTAAATATTTCCTAAGTCTAAACTTAGGGAATATGGTTAATTAATTAGTATTAACTAATTCAAGGCGAGAATCATCTAGAAGCTCACACGGATCAATCCAAAGATGATCCTAGCCATCGATTATGTTTTAATCTTGGCTGTTGGTGCTCCAACACAGGTTATACGGGGAGGTCAATGTGGTGATGGAGAAGACACTTCAGTAGTTCGATTTCTTGGCAAATCGATTTCCAGAGTAGCAGTAGTCAGTTTTCGGAGAGAGAGGTAGAGACTGAAGCAGTGAGAGAAGGGCATAGACAGTGAGGCTGGAGGAGGCATTCTAGATCCAGCGAGTGCATTTGCAGAGAGGCGGAAGAGACACAGAGAGACTGACGCTGAGGCAGTGCAGTAGCCTCTGAAGGCAAGATCAATTTGTTGAGAGGGAGGGACGCCTTCAGTTCCGTATGCTAGGAAGGAGTCCTAGAGTGTCGGAGAAGCATCTTTCCAGTCAGCAGAAGGAAAAACGACTTCATCAGAGACCACTTTGAGGCTAGACGTCCAGTAGGCTGCACAGAGGGTCAGAGAGCTGAATTTATGAAGGCAAGTCGTGCCGGGAGTTTTCCTGTGGGGCGAGGAAAATTCCTCACTAAATTTTTTCCAATATTTTTCCTTGTAGGATTGTAGATTTCGGCATCTAGTTGTACTCAGAATTTCTCACTGCTGCATAATAATAAAACCCTCAACTGCTGCACCGGTTTTCCCAAGTTGGGTTTTTCCGGGGACTTTTGTCCAAATATAATTGTGTTATTTTTTATGTGCGCTAGCATTTCTTAGTTTCCAGCGCATTTATTTTCCGCAGTTTTATTTGTGAAGGTTGTAGTGTATTTATTTCAATATTTGTCGTAGCAAATAAATTGTTAATTAATTAACAATTAGGAGAAATAATATCAGTTGCTGCAATAGGATTCCAGTATTGGAATTTCCACATGGTATCACATCGCAGTTGATCAACCAAAGAGCTCAGGAAAAGGAAGGAAAGGAATTTCGCTGCTCAGTAAGGGCAACACGCAGAAATTCCCAAGGGAAACACAGTCTTTTGCCAGAGAAGCCGAGTTGCTTGAGGAAGACCAATTTTTTCTAAGAGGGACAGAAAAATTTGATCCTTCCAAATCGAATGATTCCAGAGGCAGAGGGAGAAGCTCATATTTTTCATTGAGCAAATATCTAGCTAGACGTAGAGGTTTTTGCAACAATTCTCTAGAGTAGAGCCAACGTCGGGCGGAAGGAAGAAGAGCACACACACAGGGAAAATTTTCCTCAGGGAACTTCTAGTCTCAAGAAGTTCGATTTTTCCTTGCAGATCAACAGTCGTTGTGAGCAGATCTTCTCACTCCAGAAGGGAGTGTGAATAGCAGAGCAGCAACCAAGCAGAAGGAAAGAGGAGGTTTTCGACAGTTTGTTGAGACGACCACTATTGTGCTTCGTGATTAGGAAAGGTTGGATGGAGCTTCCAACTACGTCATCTGGAACGAAATGATGTCCTTCCTTCTAGGTGAATATGGCCTGAAAGCCTATATTGACGCAATGGTAGCAGTTCCCCAGGATGAAGATCAACAAAAAAGAATCAAGAAGGAGATGGCACGGGCGAAGCAGTTAATCCTAGACGAGTCCGAGATCATATAGTCTCACATACAGCTGGCAAAGATATTGCCAAAAAGATGTGGGATGCTCCCACCATGTTATATCAGGGTACTTCCGAGCTGTGAAAGATGTACCTCGAGGAGAAGTTGAGGCTCATCTGGATGCAAAAAGGGGAAGGCATAGACCCCTTCCTCACCAGGATTCAGGAGGTTTGGGACCAGTTGTCCATTGTTGGGGCAGTGCCTCAACCCATAGAGCTAATGAGATTGACACTCAATAATGTCTCCAAGGACAAGCAGGTCTTTGTCCAAAGCATATTGGGCAGAGACAAGTTACCAGAGTGGGACAGGATGTGGGCTGACTTGTAGAAGAAGGAATTGAGGCGAGCTCTACTAAAGAGCTCCATTAGTGGCAGCGAAAGCAGCGGATTGAAGACGGTGAAGGAGGAGGAGAATGTGGCCCTTGCATCTAAGGGTCCCAATCAAGTACAAGGGGAGAAGAGGAAGAAGAAGATGGACTTGTCAAAGGTCAAGTGCTTCAGATGTGGTGAGCTTGGTCACTACAATACCCAGTGTCCTCTTAGGAAGAAGGACAAGGATGAGAAGCAAGACCAGCAGGCAGCTTTAGTAGAGATCAATAGGCTTTCCTCCAGGCAGGAGGAAGACTCCGCCATGTTTGCTGATATACCTCCAGGAGTGAGGTGGTAAGATTTGGTGTTGTTGCCCTAGAGCGCACAGATGGGCAAGATCCTTGAGGAGTCCACATCATGGATCAATACCTTGCTACAGGGGCCCACAATATTCAATAAAAGGATGAACCAATGGCAATTGATGCAGTCAGATCAGATGCTAGAGTTATAGTTGCAGAGACTAGTAGCAGCCAGATGCTGGGGAGCGCAATGCAGAGTTGGCAGTAGTGCAGTTGGCACAAAGAAGAGTCAAGAGCAGCGCAAACTCTTCAGTGGCAGTGCAGATGCTAGTAGTAGTCAAAGACTCGGGGGACAAATGCATTATACTGATCACAATTGATTCAATATTTTGGATGTTTTTCAGTTGCAGATGCTACAATTGCAGCGACAATAAATAGTGCAGATGCAGTGTTGGCAATAAATGACAGATAGTTGCAGTGTAGATGCAGTGTTGGCAGTAGTATGGCAGTGCCAACAACAGTACAAGTGCAACATATATCAGAGTTGCGCAGTGGTTGGCGGGCAATATGCCAGACATCAACAACGTGACAAGAGATGATGCAGAGACAGGGTGTGCAGCACTAGAACACATTCCTCACTGAGGGAGTGTTAATTTTTGTAGCATCATATGTGTTGTAGCCTTGAAATTTTGTGGAGAGGCTAGAATACATAAGTCTCCAAAACCCATAAATCGTTTCTGGAAATTCTGCCTAGAAATGACTTAATTAGATTATTAACCAGTTTTTAAATATTTCCTAAGTCTAAACTTAGGGAATATGGTAAATTAATCAATATTAATTATTTCAAGGCGAGAATCATCTAGAAACTCAAACGGATCGATCCAGAGATGATCCTAGCCATCGATTATGTTTTAATCTTGGTCATTGGTGCTCCAACAAAGGATTATAAGAGGAAGTCGATGTGGTGATGGAGAAGACACTTCAGCAGTTCGATTTCTTGGCAGATCGATTTCCTGAGTAGCAGTAGTCAGTTGTCAGAGAGAGAACCAGAGATCGAAGCAGTGAGAAAGGGTCAAAGACAGTGAGGCTTGAGGACGCATTCCAGATCCAGTGAGTGCATTTGCAGAGAGGTAGAAGAGTCACAAACAGGTTGATGTTGAGGCAATGCAGTAGCCTCTAGAGGCAACAACCATTTGCTGTGAGGGAAAGGCATCTTCAGCTCTAGAGGCTGGGAAGGAATCCCAGAGTGCTAAAGAAGCATCTTTCCAGTTAGCAGAAGGCAAAATGACTGCATCATAGACCAGTCTGAAGCTAGACGTCCAGCAGGTTGCGCAGAGCAGTGCAAAGGCTGACACAGAGGGTCAAAGGGCCAAATTCTTGAAGGCAAGTCGTGCCAAGATTTTGCCTATGGGGTGAGGAAATTCCCTGACTAGATTTTTGCTAGTATTTTTCTCTGTAGGATTGCCAAATTTCGACATCCTATTGTACTCAAAATTTCTCACTGCTGCATAATAATAAAACCCTCAACCGCTGCAACAGTTTTCTCAAGTTGGGTTTGTTCGGGGACTTTTGTCCAAAAAAAATTGTGTTATTTTTTATGTGGGCTAGCATTTCTCAGTTTCTAGTGCATTATTTTTCTACAGTTTTATTTGTAAAGGTTGTAGTGTATTTATCTCAATATTTGTCGTAGCAGATAAATTGTTAATTAGTTAACAATTAGGAGAAATAATAGTAGTTTCTGCAATAGGATTTTAGTATTGGAATTTCCACATGCTTGGCCCTGGAGTATATAAATTCTCTGTAATGACCCATTTTGTTTTAGAGGCAAAATAGTATTAGCATGTGTACGATGTATGCATATGATAGCTACATATGCATACGTCACATGCCTTGCACTAGTATAATTATTAAATAATTATGAAAGATGTTCAAGTACCTAAATTATTTAAGGGAAGTGTTATCTAAAAATTTGACACTCTTAAAAGATACATATTAAATATTTCGTAATTTATAATGTTATTAAATAAAATTAACACTTTCAATCCCCTTAATATAAATATGTGCAAATATTCATCTTTTAAATATTAAACACTTAATATAATCATATGGATAACTGTTCACTTTATTTTTAATATTATAAAATAAAGTTATGTATTAAACTACATTTTGTTTAAATATTTCAAAGAATAAAAAATTAAATTTATCAACCTTTATACATTAAAGAACCTTACCCTTAGGTAACATGTAAAATAGATGACTTAAGGCAAAAAATCAGATGAGGGCGGTGGAAAAAGGCAACGACCGCTTGAGGACAAGTATTAATCCGAGCACTCAGAGATTGAGTAAGGAGTGTGGGGGGGGTTTACAAAGAGGAAGAATTACAGAAAGGGAAATTACAGAAAGGAGGAAATTCTATGCCACTAATAGAAGGGAGCCTGACCTCAGTGGTTCTTGAAATTTTGGGCACGGGGGCCAGAGTACCTCGAATTTGAAGTACTTTGGAGCTGGGTACTGAAGTTGTGCTTAGTTTGGCAAGGAGGTTTTGGTTGTTTTGGTAACAGGAGAGGGAGCGGGAGCAAATCAAAGCATCGTCAACCACAGAAACCCCAGATAGGTACTCAACATCAAATTGATACTTTGAATTGTTATACTCTATTAAAAAAACTTTAAATTTAAGGCTTTCCATTCCCTTGCTCCTATGGAATGTCTTACATAAGACAAACTAGGAGATCCTTCAAAGCCTGCTTTAAAAAATACATGGCTGGCACCTTACACAACTGAATCACTAAACATCGTTGAAGACTCCCATGAGACCAAACATTTAATATGTTTTGATAAAACCAAAATCTTAGCCTCCACCTATTTCCACTCAAACCGTGTCATTAGGGAAGCTCTAGAACTCGAAAAGCACCCTAACAACTTTAAAGGGGAAGATGGGCATCAATTGAGCCATTCCTGGAAACCCACTATACATTTTCTAACCTCTAAACCTTATTCCCCTAACACTGATGTTAGTAGCCCTCCCCCTTCACCTTTCACCTGATCCTCATTTGTCCACCTTAATTCCTGATCCTCATATGTCCTCCTTGTTACCTTGTTTACTTGTTAAATTTAGGTATGTTCTATGCTTAAAGCAATTTACTTCAATTTTTCATATTAGCCCAATGTCAATATTCAGATTAACAATCAAATAAGCATGATAGTAAAGTGAAGATAGAACATAAACATAAACAATAAGATAAGCCAAGACAAGAGGACACAAGACGTCGCAATAGCCAGGGAAAAACCCCAATGTGGGAAACCCTTGATCAATTCTTCTTATATTCTTCAATAGTTCAACAGAGAGAGATAATACAGATACACAAATTTGAGATTTTATGACAACAGTAGAAAGTACATCATTATGACAGTCTTCAATCAAGAGTGTTGAAGCATATCCTGATGTAGCATTCCTCAAATTGCTAGCTACTCCAACCATTTTGATCAGGGCACAATATGCATCCCTAAACTTCCTTGACTGTGATGAATGGCTGATCTGATAAGGGCACCTGAAGTTGTCCTAAACTTCCTTCATAATCTTCAAACAGTCTTAATTGAGCAACCCCAATGTAACCCTTGCTATGGTGCTATGGCCTGTGGGCTACCACATAGCAACACAGAAGTACATGTCCTCAAAACAATTATACAAGCATCATCAATGCATCAGTATATTAGCACCCAATCTGCATATGAAGCTAGCCCTACAAGGTTTGATCTAAGTCTGAGGGCAGACTTCTTCATCTCACAGTTTCACCTTATGACTCTGGCTTTCACTCCTACAAGCAGTTTCATACCTGGAACAGCCTCTATCACAGTGTTGTCATCTACAACAATGAGCTGTCACCTACAACAATCTGGCCATGCTTCTTCTTGTTGTGTTGGGGCTTCCTTTGGCTGCGGCTTAGTGACCCTAGCGTCCCTTCCTTGCTGCGGCTGAGTGACTTATTTGATCTGTGGATTAGGCTCTTTAAACAGCGGATTAGGGTCTCCTTTAACATTGATTCCCTTGACAGCTAATAGGTCTCCTTTTAGCCTGCAGCCAGACCTCCTGACTACTGCTAGGGCTTCATGACTAGGCTTCCTATAGACAGCATACAGGAGCCTCCTTCAACTGCGGATATAGCGCTGCATCTAGACCTTCTTTTGCTGCGGAATAAGGCCTACGGTTAGGGCACTACGGACAGCGTATTAGGGCTTCTCCTTCAGCTGTGTATAGGCCTCTTTCACTGTGGCTAGATCTCCCTCTTTGGAAAGCGGCTAGACTTCCTCCTTGAGCTGTGAATATGACTCCCTATTGACAGCGTATAGGGGCTTCTTTGAGCTGCATATAGGTCTCCTCTTACCTGCGTATAGATCTCCTCATAAGACTGCGGCTAGGGCTCTCTCAGAAGACCCTTTCCACTACGTCCTCCTTGAGAAAGGACAACCCAAATGAGTGGAGAGGAGAGATCAAGAGAGATGAGTGTGTCAAATGACTTGAAGACCTCTCCTATTTATAATGCAACGTTGAGGATAAGTTGGGGTAATTTGGTTGTTGTCCGACCTTCACAAATTGTCAATAATACAAATAAATTCATATCTCCATAAATACATGTCAAAATCGGAAGACCTTTAAATCAATCCTACACCTCTCGAAGAGAGGAATCGAAGAAAAATATCAGCTGCCATAAATAAGATGACCCACATGGAGTTTGGCCCTAGTTACCAATTTTAACATTCTTCCTCCTATTTCAATATAAGCCTATCTTTTCCATTCTCCTTAACCCCCTTTTCCTGATTACTAACAAATTTTATTCAATTTAAATTCTTTTCCAATGCTAATTAAATTCCATTTCTATTTTATCCTTCACAATATGACTTTAATCCTAATTTACTCTAATATAATCTAATATTTATTTTAATTCTTCTCTAATCCTTTCAAAAGAAGAACATCAAAACCTTGTTTAAACCCAAAACTACCCTTAGCCAGCTCTTTGGGTCAGCCAAAGACCAGAACGACCCTATGCTTGGCCCTGAAGTCTATAAATTCCCTTGCTTCTGTGGAATGTCTTACATAAGACAAACACGGGGATCCTTCAAAGCCCGCTTTAAAAAATACATGGCTAACACCTAACATAACCGAGTCACAAAATATCGTTGAAGACTCCCACGATACCAATCACTTAATATGTTTTGATAAAACCAAAATATTAGCCTCTACCCCCTTCCACCCGAACCGTGTCATTAAGGAAGCTCTATAAATCAAAAAGCACCCTAACAACTTTAAATGGGAAGATGGGTATCAGTTGAGCCATTCTTGGAAACCCCCTATCCATTTTCTGACCTCTAAACATTATTCCCCTAACGCTAATGTCAGTACCTCCCACTTCACCTTTCACCTGATCCTCATTTGTTCTCCTTATTACTTGATCCTCATCTGTCCTCCTTGTTACCTTTTTCGCCACCTCCTATTTCAATCTAATCCTATTTTTCTATTCTCCTTAACCCCCCTTTTCCTAATTACTAAATTTTTTTATTCTATTTTAATCCTTCTCTAATCCTAATTAAATTTCGTTTCTATAATATGATTTTAATCCTAATTTACTCTAATATAATCTAATATTTATTTTATACTTTCTTAATCTATCTTATTTTCTTAATCCACTTTTATTTTATGCTTTCTTAATCTAATTCTAGTTTAAACTATTTTATTCTTCTTTAAACAAATAATTTAGTTTAACATCTTAATACTATTTAATAAAAATAATTAACCCTCTTTGCTTTAGTATTAATATTATTTATTTTATTTACTTTCTTAATGTATTTTATTTTTTTAATCCATTTTATATTATTCGTTCTTAATCTAATTCTAATTTAAACATTTTATACTTCTTTAACCAAAGAATTCAATATTATTTTAATTACTATTTTAATAATTTAATTTTAATAATATCTCTCATCACTTTAGTATTAATATCATTTTGACCAGATTTTTTATTTTGTTATTTTATTATCATTATTAATTTATTTAATCCTTCAATCCAATTTACCGTTAAACCTTCCCGTCCCCAAATTCTTTTAATTAATATTATTATTTTTATTTTATATTTTTTAATCTATTTTATTCTTTCTTAATCCAATTCTAATTTATTCTGTTTTATACTTCGTTAACCTAATTTAATTTAATATTATTTTATTCTATTTAATATTTTAATATAAATAATTGACCCTCGTCTTCTTTAGTATTAATATCAATTTGACCAAAATCTATTATTTTATTTTATAATATAAATATTAACCTATCTATTTATTATTAATTTCATTTTGACCAAAACCTGTTATTTTATTATCCTTCATTCCATTTTAATTAATCTTATTCACTCTAAATTAACCTCATCCTTCCAAAATTAATAATTATTAATAAATGTTTTTATCCTCTTCACATTCCTGAATGGTCATCTACCTTCTCTATATATTCTTTGGTCTGACACTTTTCGTAACATCAATCTGAGCTTTATGTCCCTGAAGATGGGTGAAGTGTTTGCCCAAACCGTCAGACACCTCAATGAGTTCACACAATATTCCAGAGGAACTTCTCGACATCAA
This sequence comes from Pinus taeda, assembly GCA_000404065.3. Taxonomy (NCBI): domain Eukaryota; kingdom Viridiplantae; phylum Streptophyta; class Pinopsida; order Pinales; family Pinaceae; genus Pinus; species Pinus taeda. Next base: position 279,954 of record APFE031366713.1, read on the forward strand.
GTTCTGGTTTTTTAATAAAGAGTTGTTGAATGGGCAGAATGTGTCTGTCATTGTGATTGAGATTGACTAATGCGACTTTTGCTTTTGCTAATTAAGTTAAGAACCTCTAATGAACAAGATTCATATATGTAGCGAAATATTCAGAATATCATGGATATAGAAGTATCTATAATAAGATAAGTAGTGTTTTTATATAAGAATTGTTGAGTGTATAGAAGATATGGGATATGATATACAAATGAGGCCCCCCTTGTATAACTAAGCAAGTGCCCCTTCATGAATGGTCATGTCCTTTAAGACATGCCTCTTCAATAATACTAATCATTATTATGATTATTACTTTTATTTTTATTATTTTTATATATATTATATTCATAACATTGCCTTCCTCATAAGTTTTGTTCTCAACGCTTATCGCTAATAAGGTGTGTCATTTGTTTCTCTATCTTGTAATCTATTCGTGTTTTTTCAAAATTCTTCAAGTTGTCATTTTTGATGATACGAGATGATAGGATCTTTTGAGTGATAAAAAAATGTTTCGAATTGAGAAGGGATTTGACCATCCTAAATCAATCTTCTTCGGAATCTTGTGGTTACTGGATACTTGGGATGAATTTTTATCATAAGATTGAATTGTGATAACATAGATTTTCTTTGGAACCTATGTTGCAGGAAACGTGGGAAAGGGGGGCAATTTGTTCTAGTTTTGGGCCTGAAATGATGAAACATGGTCCATATAGCCCCGACGCGGAAACAAGACCTGAAACGCATTTCAAGCCCTTATGGGCACATTTCCGCTCAAAAAACCGTTTTTTTTAATTTTTTATTAAACTATTTTGTGGATGTTTTTACATGTCTCTTGCAAGATATAAAAAGACACTCACCTCATTCCCTCTAGGAAAAAAACCCTAAATTAACATAACTTCTACAATCAAATCTTCCCCTTGGCAGCACTAGTGGGGAGGGCAAGCCCCCCCACACCCCCCAGTTAGGGATGGGATCCGAATGCAACTAAAACAAGACCTCTGAATCAAGAAGATAATCAGACTCCACACCAATATATATATATATATATATATCGATTTTCCCCGTTTCCAAAATTTGGGGGGGTCACATTTCATACCCGTACCCATTTCAGAAATTCATACCTATTTCCCCATATCGTGCAACTTGGTTTGGAATATAAGTCACTTGTCTTTGGTCTAAATGTAACAGATTTGCACATTGGTTGAAATGTCTTCTTTTATGTTTTGGGCATTGATAAGGAGTTCTTGTGATTTGAATTTCCATTACACTATTTGTGGCGATTTCGTGATTTACTTGAGGTGCCTGATCTTCTTTAGGTATAGAAGTCACTTGATTAATCGCCGAATATTCACTTGAAATCTTTGTCATTTGAATTGCAACATCTGAATATGCTTTTACTTCAACTAGTTTGTGATCATTCTGAATCATGATATTATCTGGATCTAAATTTGTTCTTATGTTGCAGGAATCGTGCGCATGGGGGGCATTTTGTCCCAGTTACAGGCCTGAAATGAGCGTGTTTCCAAATGCAGAAACACAGTTTGTACGATCTGAAATGCCTGAAAGGGTGCATTTCCACTTTAAAAAGCATTTTTGTTTTTTGTTTTTTGTTTTCTTTATCTTTTCACTTTTTTATTTTGCAATTAAATTAATTTGTGGATGTCTCTATATGTCTCTCACAAGTTACATAAAAAACTCTCAAGCAAAAAACCCTAAATTAACATAACTTCTACCATCAGATCTTCCCCCTAGCAATAGTAGTGGGGGATCAAGTCCCCCACACCCCCTCATCAGGGAGTGGGATCCAAACGCAGCTAAAACAAGACCTCTGAATCAGGAAGATAATCAGGCTCCACACCCAACCATATATATATATATATATATATATATATATATATTAATATATATATCGCGTTTCCTCGTTTCCAAAATTTGAGGGGATCACGTTTTGTACTCGTAACTGTTTCCCCATATCATTCAACTTAGGTTTTTCCCTTTTCTTCAACTTGGGCTGTTTTGTCAAAACTCTTTGATGTTGTCATAAAGTTTTTCTAATTTGTTCTCGAATGATTTCTTATCATTTTTAGGTTTCTTAATTTGAGAAAGTAGATTTTGATAGTGATTTCTAAGACGCAAGAGTTCTTCATTTTCTGAGTCAACTTTATTTTGACATTCAAGCTTCTCATATTTTAAACACTTGATTTATTCTAATAATCTTTGACTAAGGTCTTCCAAGTGCAAATTTTTTTCTTCCTTCTCTGAGAGATTCTCATTGAATTTTTTCTCGAGACATTCATTTTCTTGTTCTAAGTTTTTCTTTGTAGCTTTGGCCTTCTTGACCTGTGCATGTAGTTTCTAACTATGATTTTTTAAGCAAGAAATTTCTTCATTTTTATTTGTATTAACTTCATTAAAATATTGTTCCATCTTGGATATTGATTGTTGACTATCCTTACTAACTATATTTGTTATATCATTCAGGTCCTTGGATGAAGGGATTATCCAATTGGACTCTACTGTAATGTCCTAAAATGTTACCTTCTTTTTATCAAGAATAGTTAAAAACTACTTTCCGTGTTTAACAAGAAAGCACCTAGTCTTTTGAACTAGGGTAAACCAAGAATTATGTCAATTTCTTTTTCATACATATTTCTGACTCTAAATTGAGATATACATTCATAATGATCAACTGCCACTTGTAAATCATTAATTTCATATTCTTTCTTGCAAAAGATATCTTCTCTTTCACCTATATTTGGCTCTGGAATTGATAGTAGATTTGCCAAATTAATAGGGATGGGATTTTCCTTGTCGCTTGTGCTGATAACAATATTAATCTCTTTCCATTGGATACTCCCTTTTAATATAAATACTCTGTGATTCATGATTGGAAGGTTGTTATAGGAAAATCTTCCTTCCTTTGTTTCTGGGATAAAATCCATCCTTTTTTCTTCAATGATTGACTCTATTTGTGTTCGTCGATAATTCCGTCAATGATACTTTGACTAGGGAGTTTATATATTTTTTGTAAGAAAGGCCCACTTCTTTAATATATTTAATATATAATTGCAATAAACAATATCTTAATATCAAAATTCTTCAATACCTTTCTTTTACTCCCTCTTTTTGTTTTTGTTTTTAATATATATATATATATATATATATATATATATATATAATATATATATAATATATATATATATATATATAATTTTATTTTTAAATATATACAATCCTAATAAATACTTATATAACTCTAATTTCCCAAAAGATATTCTCACACAGTGCAAACACGAGCTTTCCATTGATTCAATAAGTTTACGTGATTAGTTGGGTAGTAAGGACAACAAGAAGTATAACCTTTGTTACAGGGTCAGTGGACATTGTGAAGAAAAAACAATGGAGCGGATGTGGCAACGAGTAGTTATGGTGAGCAATGAACAAAGTTTATGGTGTTGGGAAGTGAATAGTTTGTTCGTGGTGTTGCAAGGTGGGTAGCGACGACTCCGGTCATTGTGTTCAATGACTGCATAGGCAGTGGAATGGCGTGGTGGCTTCCACGAGCAGCAGTGGCATAGATAGTTTGAATAGAGTGATGAAGGGCTGGTGGTGGCAGACTACATGGCAATGGCGGCTACCACGAGCGGGTGTCGTCGTCGGTGGCGGCTCTATTGGTGGCTCCGTGGGTTGCAGCGGACGGCCAAAGTGATTTATATTTTAATATATTTTTTTGAATTCTTTGTTTTTTTTTAATTTTTTAATTTTTGTCTATTATATATGTATGTTTATATATATATATATATATAAACGTATATTTTTTTCCTTTTGTTAATGGCCGAGGGCCATATTTTTTTCCTTTCATTACCACAATAATGACATGTGATAGAGTTCTTGGAGCTCTCCTCAGATTTTCCTTGTCTTTTTTATTGAAAGGACTAGTCTTTGCCTTTGCCTTTGTCTTTGGCTATAAATGTTTGTTCAATAGTGGTTGTCTTGCTATTTCTCCCAAATTGTTGCTTTCACTTGTCCCGCTACAAGAGCTTATTGCACATCTCATCAAACTTCAGGTCAACATGTGGATGTAATGTTGAGAGTTTTGATGAAGTGCTCATAGGATTGTGGTAAGATTTTCAATGTGATTATTGTTGAGAAATCAATGCTTATAGGAATTAGGGTTTGATTCCTCTTTCTTGATAATTACTTGTGACTCGTGAGTTATGTTGGCTTATTTTACTTCTTTAATAGCTTATTTTTCATCAAGCAATTACCAAATTAAATGTATATGAAGACAGTTACCCACCATTTTATGGGTGATATCCCAAGGAGAATTTTCTTCTCCATGATGGTCCTCAGTCGACAACCCCTTACAGCCACCAACTAGCTCGTTGTGCCATTTCTCCGCCACCTAAGCCAGCCATGTGGTCCCTCAACCATCTGTCATGATCGTATGTTTGAAGGTGGGCCTCCCAAAACCTAAAGGTATGCCTTGTTATTTGGTAATTGAGTACTCTAGTTTATTTATCATGGAAACACTTGAGCATGGATTAGTGGGAGGATTTGGCGAAAAGAGTGGGCTAGGTCTGTGCTCTTGTCCCTAGGTCTCTTTTAGATATTAACCTTTGACCCTAGTCCCGTGGGATCCCTTTTATTGACCATTGGGCTTTAGGAATGGTAGTACATGGGAAATTATGATTTTGGTTGTGTGGTCCCACTCCCTGATCCACATATATCACTCGCTTTCCACTCATTACAACCCTATTCATCACTCCTCCCACCTGGGTCCACAAAGGGTCAGCTACCCACTCCCCTTTGCCTACACCTTGGGTTGGGCCTGGAATGAAGCTCGGAGTTTGATGCAGCTAAAAGAAAAAGAAAAGCATAAGTGGCCACATTCAACAAGAAATTGTACCACAAAATGCAAAAGATGGTCAAGACAAAAACATTTAGCACGTGGGAAAAAGCCATGACACGAGCTCTACCCCATTCCATGGCCATCACATTGGTTCTTATATGGCCCTAGATGAGCATCCCTTATCACTTAGGAACCCATGATTGTCCCAACCCTTGGTGGGTGATGAACTGCGCCACCATAAAAGGAGTCACTGCTATAATTTACATATCATGCTCTCATTACCTAGAGCCCCGAGCAGTTAACCAAATAAAAACCATAAAAGGCAAAAGGCATATGAAGAAGGGTGGAAAAATCAAGGCCAGGGTAATTCATGTACCACAATTGCACCCTCCTACACATTATTTACCTAAGCATGGGCTTCCATTTTATTAGTTATCCTTGCACTGTGGCATGTGATCTAGGTTGCCCCCTTCCATCCCCTACTCTGTTCCATCATTATGCCACATAACACCACCATTTGAAGGATGTACCACGAACATACCACCCCCTTTAGAAACAAAAAGCACCTAATAGGATGCTTGGTTAACCCCACATGGAGCTTGGAGACATTAGCACATGCCAAAGCCCACTATGCAAGGGCATGCCATTATGAAGTGCCCACTTGTTTTCCATGGTTTATAAACTCTTTTACTTGATTTATTTAATAACTTGGTATGTTGGAAGGCACAGGGATGCATTGGATCTTATGCAGAATTACAGATGGTCCCAGCCCCCAAATGGCTACATTGGCACATGTAGGGTGTGTGTAGAGAGACATGGGCCTCCACAACAACAAACAACATTCCATGGATCCCCACAACCATTCATAGATTGCTCATGGTTCACTTATTGGACGAGGAAGATGCACTTGGTTCACCATGCTTAGTCGGCTCCATAGTTGCACCATAACTTGGCAGGTGATCCAGTGCATATATGATGATGTGGGATCATTTATACCATCATCTGAGCCCTTACAGAAGGCCTAAAACCATCTTCGATTTGTTTGGAGACCCATGAGGACACTTGTGTGCCCCCACACCCACTTGGGAGCACCACAGGTTTATTACTTGGAGAACAAGGGGCCAACCCCTTGTCCATTGCTTTTGGAAGTCCTATTTCACGTTATGGCACCAATGGATTTCATTAGGCCTCCTATAAGGCCCAACAAGATGTATTATTGACCTCTTGAGAGGCTCACTCTTTTGATTTTGAGCTAGTTTGGTGGGCTTGTCACCAAAAGTATTGTTATCATGCACATTATTTTATTCTAGGGGCATTTTTTTCCAAATTAGGCCATTTGAATCCCTTAAGAGGATTGTATAAATAGAAGAGAGGCATTATCTCTCATTCATCATCACTTGGATTGATCATTTTCTCTTGTGAGAATTTTGCATTTCTTTGGAGGAGGAGATTTTTAGATGAATGGATGAGTTTCGATGTTTGGTTATTCTTCTTTGTCTTGGAGCTTCTATGATTGGCATATCTTGGTGATTGGATATATTCTTCTTACATGTAAGTACTATGTTAATGTTCGTTTTATTATTTATGTTGTTGCATTCATGATTATGGGATTTTTGCTATTCTAGGGTTAATTTGTTGCTTTTCTTGGAACGAAATCGTGGAAATTGAATCTCCAAATAGCGTTGTATCATGATTGGGCCATGTTTGAATGAATGAATGTTCCTAGAGACATCCTTGTTTCAATAAGTCACCAAATATTGTTCAATGAATTATAAATGTCCTTGAACCTACTTCCATTGGGCCCTAATGCCCAATGAAGTTGTCTTAGGCCTCCTTAACAAGTAGAAATCAAGCCCAACCATAATTTATACATGATTCCATCTCTCCTAAAGAGAAAGGCACTGGTCCTCCATTGGTGATCACTTTAAAGAATATTTTTCTTCACCTTCTCTCTTTTTCTAGGTTTAGCCTATATAGGTCACCTAAGGCATCACTTATCTCACAAGCCATCCATCCAATTACTTCGATTTTTGGTCCATAACTGCACTGGAGTTTGCTCTAGACGCCCTTCAAATTTGAGGCAAATCCAACAACGAGATCTCAAGATATTGCAAGCCCTAGCTCGAGGACCGTTTCTTGCCTTAGGTTTCCCTTGGCTAGTGACCTCATTGGGATTATTGCATCAAATTCAAAGACAATTTATCCCTTAATCCCTTTCTCTCCCTCAATTAGGTCAAGCACAACCTTGATTGATAAATTCCATCTCCTAGAACTAATTCTGGGTCCTCTTGGTCCCGTGTGGTCCCACAACCTTTTGAAGATAATTCTTCAAATATCACTTGGGAAACCAAGTTCCATAAGGATTCTGACGAATAGGAAACTCCATTCCAAGTCATATTCCATAAAACTATCCCTCAAACCCTCATCAACCTCTCCTAAAGAACCCTACATCTTGCTTACAAAGCAAGCAAGCCCTAATTTTGAGTTTCTCCTAGGAAAGGGTTATTGGAATCACTTCCTATCCATTTCATTGATCTACTCTTCATAGGTGATTCCTTACATACTAGGTCTCCTCCCATCAGTGAACGTTCGTAAAGAGTAGGGAGCCTTAGCGGAGGTGACAGTGTGCTAAAGCTTCATTGTTGCCCTTGACCTAACAGTTGTTCCTCTAGGATCCCCATTTCGGACCCCTACTAGTTTGAGCAATAACATTTTGGTGTTGTTGCCAGGGATACGAAAAGTGTGGTGTTCCCCATACGACTTATTGAAACATTATTATTGGCGACTCAATTGGAAGAACAAAGCCCTAGTTCTTCACCGAGCTTGAAAGTTAATGGTTGTAAGGTGATGCAAACATCTATCAAGGCACTTTAAAGCACCATGGTGACTCCATTTTAATCCTAATATGAAAAATCATAGAAAATGGAGATTCATCTTGGTACTACATTTGCAAAACTCAATGACCAAGAGACTTAGGAGTTGCAAAAGAATGTAGGTGAATATGCAGAATCTTATCAAAATATATTGGAAGGTATGGATATGGAATTCACGCTCAGGTTTTATAGGTCGCAACAAGCACAACTCGACACAGTGAGGTGTGCCTATGAAAAGGATCCTAATCATCTCCTTTACCTTACTCACATAAACTGTGCCTTGAATATTCTGGATAACCTTATTAATGACAAAAATTATAAATAGGTACAAAGTCCTACAAAGGGTAATCAATTGGATGGTCAAGATGACATTGAAGAAGGCTCAAGTGTAAGCAAGGAGGATGAGCAAATAGAACTGGAAGACCATAGTAATGAGAAGGAAAACATCTACTCCGATGATGACGAAGAGTTGAATCCTATAAGCCTCCAAATCAAGCAAGAAAAAATGGATGAATGTAGGTCATGTAGGGAGTTAGTATGGAAATGTAACTCTAATGAAGTATTCTTCCATTTGCACGAAGAAGAGGTGAAGCTTCATAAGGTGAAATGTAAAAATAAAGAGAACCCCACTAATGCTCTTCTCCTAGAAGCATACTACCAAAATCATGTAACAAATACCTTAGCTATTGTTCTTCAAGAGATGAGGGAAGAAGAGAAGTCCCACTTGTCAACTAACAAAGATGAAGATACCCTTGAGGATCTAGCTGATGAGCAAGAAGACAAGTCCTTGTTGGGTCCACATGATGAACAGGATGATTTCGAAAACACGTGTATTGGGGATGATGAGGTTATGGAAAGTAAATTTGAGGCTGACCTTACTTTTCTCAAGGGTATTGTTACCACTCAAATCAGCAGGGGACCTAAAAGGGGTTCCTAAGGGAGCAATTGCTAGGTTAAGGGAAACGGTGGAGGCTTGAGAAAATTCCTAGTTGAAGGAACCCTTGCTGCAACAAATCTGAATCTACTTCACCTACTTGATTTTTTTTTAAATTACATTCATCAAGTTATTCTTCTAAACACTGAAGCAAATTACTTCTGCAGTCTACACTAATTAAAAATTTGATCTCATGAAATAGAAAACAAAGGAAAGAACAAGATACATATCACACACTTATTTTTGGACACAATATTCCCCGGAAAAACCCAATGCAGGCAAACCATTGCAGCAGTTTTGAGGGTTTTATTATTATTGTGTCAGCTTTCCTAGTTGTTCTAGCAGTTCTCGACAGTTCTGACTTCTTCCCTCTGCGTCAACTTTCTCGGTTGTTCTGATAGTTCCTGGAATTTTCGGTTGTTCCCGGAAATTCCCGACAATTCCGACAATTCTGGATTCTGCGTGACAGGCATCTTTTCTGTGTCAACTCTCTCGGCTACTGTGTTGCCTCTCTGCAAGCTCTCTCCACCTCTTTATTTTGTATTTTCCATAAATTCCTTCTCCTGGATTCTCTATGGCCCTTAGCTGCAAGATCTCCCCAATCACCTCACAAAATTGATTTCCCCAATCTCTCTGTGTGTTTTCCAAATGAACCCCAAGCCTCCATTTTATACTTTTCCTGATGAGTCTTAAACGGCCGAGATTAAGTCTCTAATCAACGGCTAAGATTAAAACATGACTTGATCCGCCTTCTAGATCATTCTCACCCATATTTTGATCAATACGCATTAATATTTTAATTTCCCTAAGTTTAGACTTAGGAACTCCATTAAAAATATTAATTATTTTAATAAAATACAATCTCGGTGGAATTTCACCAAACGGTTTTTGGGTTCTTTAGAACTCATGTGCCTTAGCATTTCCACCAATTTTCAAGCTAAGAGCACTTCCGATATTACCAAAAACTAACATAGCCCACTGTCACCACAGCCAAGTCTCCCTGCTCTTTATGGACTTTCACTGATGGGAGGAGTCTCGTTAGTGTAGGGATCACTTGTAAAGTATATGTCAATGGATAGGTGGAAAGTGACCCTGGAAACCCTTTCTAAAGGATGGAGTGAACAATGTAACTTGCTTGCTCTTTAAGCAAGGGACTTGGCCCTCCAAGTGTAAGGGGTGAGGATTGGAGGGTTGAGGGAGAAGTTATAGGCAAGGTTCTCAATCCATATAATCCTTGGGAAATTTGGATTCCGAAATGGTCCTTGACAAACAATCTTTATTGAGAAGTGGGACCACACGGGGGCTAAGTGGAGCCAACCTAGGCTCAGGGATGAATGCAGCAACCAATTATGTTCCTATTCTGGACAAAGGGGAAGAGAAAGGACAAATAAGAATATTTACTTCAAAAGGTTGAATTGATCTTGTTGAGGTCTAGCCTTGGGGATGCCCAAGAAAAATTCGATCTTAGAGCTAGGGCTTGGGATTCCCAGAGATTCCACCCTTAGAATTGCCTCAAATTTGGAGTGGGAGGGGACCTACCAACGCAGTAGCCTGTAGAAGATCTAAGTTTTTCCTTGGGTCAATTCCCGGGAAATTGATGCCCTAGGTGACCTTTGAGGGCTAACCCTGCGAAAAAATGGTAAAAGGTGAAAAAGGTGAAGGAGATGACCACCCTTTTTAGGGATTAGTGCCTAATTCACTTGGGGATATGGAGTCAAGGATGATGATGAGTAAGAACTTAGTTTCTTGATCAAGGAGGCCCAGAAAGTCAGCTTCATCCAATGTTGAGAGAAAGAAAAGAAAAGTGACCTTCAAGCATTTATACTTCAAAGAAAATGATGCAAGATTATCGAGACAAATAATCTCTTGGACAATTCATTGATATAACATTGCCCCATACATTAACTTAGCTAAAGTATGCCTAATTCCACATTTCAATTATGCAACAACTAGCCCTAATTTTAGTAGTATGCAACAACAAAAATAACAACGTTAAAATTTACTCACAACGTTATAAAGTACATCCAACCAACATTTCGTTTGCAAGACGAAGCTCCTAGACAAGAAAAATTGCCCAAATCCATACATAAAAATTCATCCATCTCCAAAAATATCCTCCAAGGAAAAAATGTGAAGTTCTCTATGATTAGAAAGATCCCAAGTCAAGTGATGATCCAAATGAATGTATCTAACATCAATATATAGCCTCCTAAGGAGTTCGAATTAGCCTATGGTCCTACACTAGCCCCTAATGATAAAATAATTTACAAATAAAACCCCTATTGATGACAAGCCACCAAACTAACTCACAAGTGGAAAAATAAGCCTAACAAGCGGCCAAATAATAAGATGTACATGTCGTGGGGCCCTCCAAAGGCCTACTAATGTCTTGAAGTGCCATACTGAGGAGTAAATTCCTCAGAATACGATGGACAAGGGGGTGGTCCCTTGTTCTCCAAGTAGTAGATCTGTGGTGCTCCCAGTGAGTCTGAGGGCACATAAATGACCCCATGGGTCTCCATACGAATCAGAGATGCCTGTAAATCCTCTACAAGGGTTCGAGTGCTGGAATGAATGTTTTCATGACGTCGTACAAGTCCTGGGACACCTGCCAAGAGTGTGGGGCTCCTGCAGAGGTCTGTTGGGCATAATGTACCGAGCATATCACCATCATCCCAAAAATGGAAGACTAGTAGCCTCTAAGCATTGATGAAGATCCATGGAGTGTTGTCTGCTATTGTGGAGGCCAATGGCTCTCTATGCACACCCTATATGTGTTAATGTATTAGGGTCTCGTATAGGGAGACCAAACCCAAATGGAGACCACCAGTAATTCTGCATAAGATCCAATGTGTTCCCTAGGCTTCCAGTACAACAAGTCATTAAAATAATCGTGTAAAAGAGTTTACAAACCATGGATAACAAAGTGGGCACTTCATAATGGCATGCCCTTCCGTAATGGGCTTTGACATGTGCTAGTGTCTCCAAGCTCCAAAGGGGGTTAACCAAGTACCTTATTAGGTGGTTTCAGCCCTTAAAGGGGATAGTATGTCCAAGGTACATCGCTCTAATGGGGATGGCAAGTGATACACAAGTGGAATGGAGTAGGGAATGAGAGGGGCAATCTTGGGCCACATATTGGGGCATAGGGGTAGCTAGATAAAGGGAAGCCTACACTTGGGTATGTAATGTGTAGGGGGGAGCAATCGCGGTAGATGAGGTGCCCTAGCCTTGATTTTTCCACCCTTCTTTAAATGCCATTTTCCTTTTATGAATTTTCTTGAATTAATTGCTTGGGGCTTAAAGGACAAGAGCAAGATGTGTAAGATATAGCAGTGATTACCGACTTTTAGGTAGGGCGTTTCATTGCCCTCTAGGGGTTGGGACAATCATGGGTTCCTGGATGATAAAGGAGGCTCATCTAGGGCCTATGGAACTAGGGTGATGACCATGGATTGGGGTAGAGCTCATGTATTGGCTTTTACCCACATGCTAATTATTTTGTCCCAGCCATCTTTTGCATTTTTTTGTACAATTTACTATTAAATGTGGCCTATTATGTTTTTTTCTTTTTCTTTTAGTTGCTTCAACCTTCGGGGCATCATTCCAGTCCTAACCTAAGGTGGGACCAAGAGAATAGGGAGATTGGCGCTATGTGGATCTATAATGGAAATGTGGACTCGGGCAGGAGAAATGATGAATGGGGTATTGTGAGAGGAAAGGGAGTAATATATGCAGATAAAGGAGCGGGACCATGCACCCAAAGTCGGGGTTTCACAAGTAGTAACACCCTAGAACCAAATGGTCAATAAAGGATATCCCATGGGACTAAGATCCAAGGGTAACATCCAAAAGAGATCAAGGGGACAAGAGCACAAACTAAGCCCACCCTTTTTGTCAAATGCCTGCATCAATCCATATCCAGAAGTATCCATGATAAGTAAATCCAATACTCAATTACCAAATGATAAGACATGCCTTTAGATTTAGGAGGCCCACCTTCAAACATACGATCAATACAGGTGGGTGAGGGACCACTTGGCTGGCTCAGGTGGCAGAGAAATGGCACAACGAGCTAGTAGGAGGCTGCAAGGGACTGTTGTCTGAGGTTGATCATGGAGGAAAATTTCTCTTAAGGATATCACCCACGAAGTGGTGGGTAATATCTGGCTCAAACTGGGACGTGATCTCTCGAAAAGTGGACAAGGTTGCTCGATCTGGAGGTCGTGAGAACTCCAATCTCTTGGCCATCATAGACTTGTTATCTACACATGTCAAAGATCAAAGCCACAGGGTAGCATGCTTTTCAGGTTGATTTTGGGTAGCATTGGATGTTATCTAGCTCCGGAATTTTGTGGAGGGGCTAATATTCATGAGATCTCCAAAACCCAGAAATCGTTTGGAGATATCCCACTTGAATGATGAGTTACTAAAATAATTAATATTTTTAATGGGTTTCCTAAGTGTAGACTTAAGAAAATAAAAATATTAATGGGTATTAATAAAGTCCATTAATTTATACCAATTAATCTATTAGTCTTAGAGAGTGGCAAGTCTTTGTCCAGAGCATCTTGGGCAGGGTAGCTTTGTCAGACTGGGATAGTGTGTGGGTAGCTCTCAAGCAGGAAGAGTTGAGGATAGATCTAGTCAAGTGCAATCTTGACAAAAGCAGCAGCAATGGGTCGAAGCCCAAGGAGGAGGAAGAAATGCAACCCTTGCATCCAAGGGGCAGCAGGAGCAACGGAGGCGAAAGAAGGATGTCTCGAAGATCAAATGCTTCAAGTGTGGTGAAATGGATCACTACGCAACACAGTGTCCTCTCAAGAAGAAGGACAAAAATGAGAAGCATGATCCGAAGGTTGCACCCAGGAAGATCAAGGAGGAGTTTGCCATGACAGTCGAGATACCTCCAGTAGGGAGGTGGGTTGATTTGGAGTTGTTGTTCGAAAGAGCTACAGATGGGCAGGATCCTTCAGGAGTCCACCTCTCGGATCAATACCTTTCTACGGGAGCCCAGATCAGTGGTAGCAAGATGGACTAGGTGTTAGTTGGTGTAGAGGAGTGTTCGAGCAACAAATGCAATGGCTAGAACGCCAAGTTTGAGAAACACAGTGCAGAGTTGCAGCGATGTAGGGAGACACAGTGCAGTAGCAGCAACAACGCAGTGGCTTCAAAGGGATAGCGTGGGACTAGCAGCATTCAGATCTTCAGCATCGAGATGCATCTATGTTGAACACTTGTTCATTAATTTGGGATGTTTTTCCATTGCTAATGCAGTAGCAGCAACAGTTTGCAGTGCAAGAGCAGTTGGCAATGGCAGTGCCAGTAGTAGCACGGATGCAGAAATTCAGAGGGAGCTGTAGTACGGAAGCAGTGTTGACAGTGGCAATGTCAGCAACAACGTAGTAGTTGTTGGACAGCATGTCAGACATCAGCAGCATAGAGGACAATGATATGAAGTCAGGGTGATGCTTCAGTTGAATGCATTGTTAGAGCACATTCCTTACTAAGCGGGAGTGTTGATTTCTGGTAGCATCGGATATGCTCTAAGTCTCAAATTTTGCAGGGAGAATTGGGCACATGTATTCCAAAGAACCTAGAAAGTGTTTTCGGAAATTCCACCCAGAGACGGTTTTATAAAATAATTACTTTTTTTTAATGGGAACCTAAGTCTAAACTTAAGAAATTAAAATAATTAATGGGTATTAATCTAACTGTGGGTGTAAATTCTGGAAGAAGACGAGGATCAAGTAGAAATGATCTTAGCCATTGATTAGCTTCTAATCTAGGTCGTTGAATGTCAACGAGAAGATTATTTAAGGAGGTTTGAGGGTCATTTGGAGGACACATAAAGAGTTGATCAGTCAAATCAAATTGCTAAAGCTAGAGGCAACGTAGTGATTTCGTAGTGATCACATAGAGGGGCGGAGAGAGTTTTGGCTGGAGAATCTTCTCCGAGGCCAAGAATACTCAGCAAAGAGGCAAACAGACACACTGAGGAAGCAGCGTAGTACCCAGAGAGGGTAACGCAGAGCCACGAAGGGCTCACACAGAGCAGCACAGAGCCTTCACACAGAAGTCTAAGATTTGTTGTGGTTTTGACGTTCTGAGCTGGGAGGGAAGGAGTCAGCTTCCGAGGGAAAATAGATTCAGCAAGAGGTGATGCAAGGCCTTAGAGGTTGTGACGCAGGCCCACACAGTGACTACGTAGGGGCAGCACAGAAGAAGCCAAGGACTCGTTGGTTCAACTGCCAGATCAGCCGAGACTTGCAATGTAGAGTGAGGTAATCTCACTAATTTCTTCTGTCGAGAAATATTCTTTGTACTGGATTGTCTGCAAGGCATCCAAAGGTTGTATTAAAAAATAACTTCTGCTTAACAATAAAAACTCTCAGATCTGTTAAACCGGTTTTCCTGCATTGGGTTTTTCCGAGGACATTTGTCCAAAAATAACTGTCATTGTGTTGTATCTTTCTCTTGTTCAGTTTCTTATTTCAGCATATTATTTAAATGGTGTAGGTTGTAGTGTATGTATTTCAATGTTTGTCGTAGGAAACTGCAAATAACTTGTTCATGAAAATCTAACAAGTAGGAGAAATATCATCAGTTGTTGCAGTAGGGTTTCCGGTTTAGAAATTTTCACAAGAAAGTGATGCCCTAGGTGACCCAACTTGGCTAAACCTAGAAGAGAAAGGGAAAGGTGAAGAAAAATGGTTCTTCAAGTGACCACCTATTGGTAGACTAGTGCCTAATCCCTTGGGGAGAATGGAATTTAGGAGAATAATGAGAAAGGAATTCGTTTCTCAGTCAAGGAGGCCTAAAGGACTACTTCACTTGGCCTTTAGGGCAAGAAGAAGTGACCTCAAAGCTTTATACTTCGCTTTTCAAAAAGAGATGGCTTATCAAGATAAATTCAATGGTAAAATTATCCCTAGGAGATTTCATTCAACATACATGGCCCATACATAGAGAGGTGCTATATAGAAACAATAATTCCATAATTTTGCAATTATGCAATGCAACCATTGTTTTAAGAAACGGCCGAGTCAACATTGACTCGGCCGAGTTGGTCCGGGTCGATGGGCTGCCAATTGAAACGGTGCATAACTCGGTTCGGAAGGCCGATTCAGCAATGACTCGGCCGAAATGGACCGAGTCCGCTATGAAACGGCCGAGTTGATGTGGCACGGTACCCAAACGCTAACGCAAGCAATTAAACTGATTTTTTATGGATTTGAAATTCGTTTGATGGTTATTTTGGAGTTCAAACAGTTATGTGATATTGCTAATTGTAGTTTGGGGTCCATATCCCCCTCCCAAACCCTATTTAACTCACCCAAGTGGTCTCATTCTCTCACAACATTCTTATGCATTTGAGTGAGAGTCTTCTTTGAGAGTTAGTGAGCAGTTCTTGAGCTTGTTTTGGAGCAGCAGTGAGGAGTCTTGGAGGAGCATTGTAGCTGGAGTGAGGAGCTTCTTGGGCAGCCATTTGGAGCAACATTGAGGAGCTGATTCTTGGAGCAAGCTTGAGGAGGCAGTTTGTGCCTGGAGGTATTTTTTTTCACCTCTATAAATCTGTTTTTGCTTAGTAAATTTGAGGTGCATATCTAGAAAGCTTAGAGAGTGTTTTTGTCAAATAAATGAACATTGAATCAAGGTTTTTTTTTTTTTTCATTTTCAGATTGTTTGCTTTCATTTCCTATTCAAAAAATGGCACCTAAAGCAAGAGATCCTGCTTGGGCATATGTTGAAATGGTTGATAGTCAAATGCAATGCAAATTTTGCCATAGGAAAATTAAGGAAGGTCCTGGGGGCATTAATAGGCTGAAGCAACACTTGGCAGGGATTAGAGGCCAAATTACCCCATGTACCTCACCAGAAATTGGGGAGATTAGGAAGAATTTGTTGGCCAACATTGAGAAATTTAAAGAAGATAAGGCTAGGAAAAAAGACATACAGGCTGAAATTGGGAGGAAGAGGGAGATACAAAAAATGATGGCTGCCAACCCCCATTATGATTTTGAGGGTTCTTCCTCTATCCCTCAAACCAACGCATCCAGTCCTTTCCGATATGTTCCTCCCTCTTTTGGTTCTGTTCAAGATAAGGGAAAGGGTAGAATGAAAAAGGGTGATGTGATTATCAAAAGTTATTTCACTCCGGCCTCCTCTCCATCAGATGCACATGGTCCTGAATTTTGTAAAACTCAAATGCAGCCCACTTTAGATGACCATTGGAAGAAAGAATTGAGGGAGACTGCTTGTGAGTACATAGCTAGATGGTGGTATGA